>APFE030259711.1:11085-55476 GCA_000404065.3 Pinus taeda
TACCTTCATAGCTTGATTTCTAATTTGAACTAATATTAGAGTCTCAATTTTACATTTATTGCATATCTAATCTATTAATAATTTGAAGTCTCCCAATACTTATGTACATTTTTCTTTTCATTTTTTTCATAAAAATACAAAATGCCTAAAACATAACTATTCATTTACTAACAACATATTTCAAAATAATATAATGTATTGATAAGAAAAATGATGTCCCCTCCATTATAAATTTGTATAGCTCTTTGGTATGCCCCTAAGTCAATATGCCTTTTCATAACTAATTATGTGTTCCTTTAATATTATATAATGTTTTTTTTTTAACTTTTTTACCTACCTTTAATAGCCTTTTAGTAGCTAGCTTGATTTTATGTTATTAAATATTTTTCTTCAAACATTTTTACCTATTTTTAATAGCTAGCTTGATTTTATGAGCAACTTGTGTAGGAGTCATATAAAGTATTGAAATATCAAGTTGTCAAATAATGCAAGGTAAAGACTTATAAGCATTTGTAGATGCATTAGTTATTTAAGAATATAGACAACAAACAAAAGCCAATTGATGCTATTTGTTGTATAAATTTTTGTTATAAATGATTTTAATGCAACATAGAATTTTCATTGTTTTAACTAAACACTTTTTGAATCTTAACTTTGTGAATTCAACTTTAAAAATCTCTCTAATTAAAAACTTTAACAATTTTATTTATTTTAATATTTTGAAACTTTGTTTGAATATTCTAAAGTAGAAACCTAAATTCAAAAGTTGAAGAAGATCTAAACTATTATAATGTTGCTTACAAAAGGGAACTTGCAAATCATAAGTTTTAATAATTCATTTTTTTTTAAGATCTTTATGCATGGGCATGATGATAATTTTTATACTTCTGCTATCAATTACTTTTTTCATAAGAGGTAGGTACTAAGCAACAACATTTCATATTAGACTTGTTAATATCGGGATTTTGAAGTTTATATTTTCCTTAGTGAGGTTTTGAAGGGTTGGTTGTACATATAATTGTATTTAATATAAGTATACTATAGTAAAGTTAGTATAATTATTTGATGTAAAGTTTTAATTAGTCATTGTAAGAAAATATTTAGTTGATGACTCCCTTCTATTTTTAATTTCAGGAAGTTTTGGTTCCTTCAACACAACAAGAAATAATATTATAAATCGTTTTCTATGTGGAAAAGGGGTGGAAGACATGTTGCACATTAGTTCGCACTTGTCTTTGTCTAGTCTACTATCTTAGTGTCATTCAATTAGGTATCACAAATTTTCTTGATAGTTTGTTATTGTAATTCCTAATGTAGTCACTAAAAATAAAAATAGAGATCGACCACCTACAACAATTTTTGGAGTCATGGGGGGTGGAGGCACCCCTTGCCCAATGACAAACTATCAAGAAAAGTGTTGGCATGTTTGTGTTGCCGTTGATGTCACCTGTTGAAGTTATGTACTCAGGAGTCTATATGTCAACTCTTGAGTCTGTTGTATACTTGTTGAAGGATGTCATGCTGATGTAAATGTTGTCATAAGTATTAGAAGGTTTGTAGGATAGGTGTCATGAGGTAACAAGGCCTTATCTAAAGTCGAGCTACATTTTTCCTAGAGGTCTAGTTGATGATGCATGTGATGTCTTGTTGAAGTTATGCAACTAAATTCTTGATGTCAAGATGAGTTTAGAAGGATGGTTTACAAGTTATTTCACTCTCCTGAAGCTCTGTTGCAAGTTTGAGGGATGGAGCTCTTGTTTCAACCTATGCTCTACCCCAGTCGCATGGATGGAGGCTCACTGAGCAACTAAAACAGTCCAGTCGCTTGAAGGACATGCCCATGTGAGTGACCAAATATTCCAGTCGATTTTTTTCCAGGCCTATGCGTGTGACCAAGAGGGTTTACAAGTTTTTCTCTGGATTTATCACGCTTCTCTAGAACTAATTTGCATTTGGTGGAGTCTATTGTCAAAATTTTCCAGAAAAAGATCAAAATAAGTTGCGGGGCCTCTAGAAGGCGATTAAAGTTGAAATTATTAAAGGGCTAGTGGAATGAGTGGCTTGATTTGGTCAAGATGCCAATCTCAATCATATTTGAAGCATGTGAAAAGGTTTTTTTGTGAGCTCCATCATCTGAAAAATTAATTGAATTAACCATCTCCAGATTCTACAAATATGTGAAGGCAAGAAGTTCATTTGGTTGGTTCTCAAGCAATGTGATTAAGTGAGTGTGCATGAGTTACTAGTGCACAACAAATGAGTTTTGCAGTGAGTTCAGAGTTTCAAAATTGCAATGTGCTTTAGAGATTATTCTTCAACATAGTTTCAGAATTGTGTGCAGAGATTGAAGATTAGTTTGGAGAGTGCGCGTAGAGAGATGTTCTCTCATTTGGAGAGTGGATTTGTAGTTGCATGTTTGTGCTTATTTGTTTCCAGTCTTGTTTATGCAGTAGCGTTTTCAATTTTGAATTTCATTATCTTATTGCAAAATTGTTTGTACTTGGAGTGGGGGCTTCAAGCTAGGTGCATGTTGATTGTATATTGTAGGAATGGGTTCTCCAAGTTGGTTGTGGCCAAAATTTCTCATTTTCAGTCCAGGGGTGGATGCTCCATTGCTAGTGGGTGCTAGCTGATGTAATGTAAATGAGAATATTTTGAAGCAATAGATAATAAGAAGAAGCAGCAAACAATTTGGTGGTTTTTTGCCTTGGAGTGGGGTTTTTCCACCTAAAATCCAAGTGTCTATATGTGATGATTATTTGTGTTTTTCATGTGCATGATATTGATATATCTTTCTGAAGTTAATTTCTGAATAAGTTTTATTTGCAGAAATAATTTTTATATTTTCGTAATACTGATTCAACATCTCCCCCCCCCCCCCCCCCACAAATCTTAGTATTACTATTTTCTAAGATAAAGAGACCTTGCCCACGTGCATGCCCAAGCAAATTTGGTTAAAGGATAGAACTAGAAGCAATGCTTCAAGGTTTCAACTCACCCACAATGATTTCTTTGAAACTCCTATGTAAGAAATCGTGTTCCTAACTAGTAGACCCCACCTTAACCAAAAACTAGTTAAGCATTGCTTTGGTTCATGAGTTATTTTCAAAAGGATTCTTATGCTAAAAAAAAGGTTTATGCTTGGAATTACTTGCAAAAATTTATTAAATCAACCTTTCTGCAACACCAATGCTAGATATAACCTCATGCAGTCAAATATAAGCTTATAACTCGTGAAGGTTGTTTCCCTCCCACACTTCCATTCCATCCATTAGGCCCATAGGCCTTGAGGTTCCAACTTGAGCACATGATCATCAAGACCCAAACCTTGAATCCAACCCTAAACATTTTATAAAGAAGCAAAGAAAAAGATAAGAATACTTAGGATAACATGAAAATTATATTGTTTAGCATTCGACTATTACCAAGTGCCCTTTGCCTTATAGTCTTTTGAGAGGAAAAATCAACTGCCATTGAATATAGCAAGTCCTTTGCAAATATTTATTTATTATTATTTTAGTGTCACAAAACTTGTAAATTATAGCAACTCTATCAACAACCAATCATTGAATTAATTTCTCATAAACTCTCAACTAGAAATGAGACAAATAAGTAAAACAAAGAAAATGATGTTTTGAATGAAAAATAATATTATCACTAACATGGTCAAAATACAATGTAAAAAAATATTAGGGTATAAATATAAAATCAAAGTTTTAAAAGCTGAAAAATTAAAATTTAAGGAGACCAAGTGAAAATAAAACCTTAAAGAGTACAAACACATTCCAATATATATATATTATATATATTATATATATATATATATGAATAGTCTCACCCCACCCTCACACACTTAATAAAATACGAGGTTTTTGGTACTATTGTTGACCCTTGTGAAAGCATCCCCCTTCTTTCTTTAGGATTTTTAGATGGAAGGTAGATCGCTGCCAATCACATAAGCCATTGGTAACCCTCAATGAGTATTGATCCCAAAGACTTTATGGACTTAGCACAAGAAATTTATTAATAGACCTATATATATATATATATAATTATATATATATATATATATATATATATATATATATATTATATATATATATATATTATATAATATATATATATTCTCGAATTCCTTAGGTGGATTTCATTGGGAGGTCTTTGTTTTTAGTTTGGTTGCATCCCACTTTTGATGGTGATTTACACTACCCTTAATTGGAATTTTAGGACAATGGGGGTGGGGTGGTGGAGGTTTGGTGGATCCCCCTCTTGCTTAGATATAATATAATTATATATATATATATATTATATATATATATATATTATTATACCTAGTTAGAATTCCTTTTGGTGGATTTCATTGTGGGGTCTTTGTTTTTAGTCTGGTTGCATACCACATGTGATAGTAATTGCACTACCCTCAATTGTTATTTTAGGGACATTGGGGGGGTGGAGGTTGGTGGATCCCCCTTGCTTAGAATATTTATTCAGTGTGGCACAACTGCTAACCACAATGGTGGATGGTAACCTAGTGGTGGTTGAAATTAGATCCAATAATCCATGTTCTATATTAAGGTTTCCAAGGACAAACTCATAGAGGCACACGATGGCAATGATAATGGTATTTGATTTGCTGATGCCTTGAAGCCATTGAAAGAGGGCCCATATCAAAAGAGTCAAAATATTTCCAAAAGTATACAAAGTAACATAATACTTTCGAGGAGTGATGTATCACCTCCTTAATGATGGTTCCTAGGCTGAGAACATGGTCAATAGTCTAAAGACCGTGATGAAAAATGCCTTGCCCTCTAGCCCTCATGCGATATCTCTCAAGCTTTAAGATAGTTGAAAATGAAGGGTGATATCCTAAAGATTGGAGAGCGTGTGGCAAGGAAAGATAGTATGCCAAAGTGTTTTGGAATAGTGAAGAAGGGAACCGTTCAGTTCACTTCTCCTTTGAAAAATGAAAATATGTTTCTTATAATGAAGGAGGGAGTGATGGGATCTCCATAAGTGGGGGTATGATTTGTGATAGTCGTTGGATATGTGTTATATTATTTGCATGACTGAAACCATGCTTGATCATATGCATAGTGTGCAATGAGAGGGGTGGAGCCCCCAAAATTTTTCTTTTTTTGGTTGGATTTTTGAATCCATTTTTGGTGTTTTTTAACACACAATTTTCACATTTAACAATTTTGTGGAGCATGGTGAATCGACCTATGGATTTCTGATTCCTGCTAAGGAATTAACAATGTAATCTAATTTAGATTAATGGATTAGGGGTTTTGGATGTTGTGGGAACATATAAATTGTATTGTAAACAATGAAGTAGTTTGATGATAAAAAATGGAGGTGCAACTCTAAATAGTTTTTCAGTTTTCCTAGCTTGGATTTCTAAGGTAAACATCTGTGCAATATGTGATTGCTATTGTTTTACTTTCCTAATTTATTAAAAAATTATGTACACATTGTTGAGCATAAAGTTGGCATTGATGTCAAATGGTGAAGGATGGAAGATGCATGATGTGTCAAGTACAGGGGGGGCTTATGGTTGAATGTAATCTTTGGTAGAGAATCATCATAGTAATGGGATAAGTGAAGAAGCTATAAAATCTTATAACTATGGTGGTTGGGAGTCTTAGGTCTTGAAGGTATTTTTTCTTGAGGAGATCATCTCAGATGTAGTTGGAACCGACTTAGATGGATAGAGCTCTGGAAAAGATTTCTAGTGGTATATGGAAGTTTACAAATGGCCTCCTAGATAAAAAACTATTGTAGATTAAAGATCAAAGGTGAAAAATTCCAAGTGGTAGAGCTAAAGTAAATGGTGGAGTTATTTGGCGTTAATTATGGCAGCTTGTTTGATAGTTCGGCCAAAGTTGGTGGACATGTCAACTCGAGAGGTTTTCCCTGGAGGTTCGCAAACCTTCGGAAGTCCAATGCTTCAGGATTACATAAGCTTGGGTAAACATGGCTTGACAAGACAACAATGAAGCAGATGGTGATTAGTCGACGGTGGAGCCCATTACACGTAATCCCAACAGGAGGTTCCCTAGATGGTTCAAAGGGCACACAGGAGTTGAGTCCCACGATGACATAAGTTCGGGAGGAGTCAACATGCGGCAAAGGCATTGATTGGCGGAAGTTTACAAAGTGATGGTCCCTAGAGCCACATCACCCTGGGTGACCTTCCCCGGAGGAACCAAAGGAGTGCTCTGAGGAGATTCCCAAGATAGCGTAGGGTTGGGAAGTGTGGCACAATAAGTAACAAAGTGGATTAAACCCAAAAGTTTTATATTATAATTTTTAATTAAGAAATTCATTGAAAAACAAAGGCTCAAGACTCTCTCTTCCTCTGTACTCAAGACATTGTGAATGATAGATGGAACAATGCGATTGGCTCATACAAATAGCATGGCGACATGGTTAGCATGATGACGTTAGCAAGGGTGACATGTGGCATGTGTTTCCAATGTTTTTAGGTGGCCAAGTGGGCCAAATCTGGGTGACACATGTCATCACTCAAAAGGTTCTGTGTGACAATGTTGACGTAAGCATGAAATCATCTAAAACACATCACCCCAGAAGGTTTAAAAGGGGCACAACGTGGGGATGCCCAGAATGATTCAACACCAAGAAAATACAATGAATAACATGGAAGTAAAACTTACCCTGATAGTATTTTGATTGGTCAAAGTGTGAAACGTAGGTTCCTCTGGGACACATAATCCCATACTAACGTCCCCGAAAGATTTTAAAAGAGTGCAAGAGAGGGAGCTTCGGGTTGATTAAACACCATAATAGGTGGAATACATAGTGGCGTACAAAGAAGAGCCAAGAACCAATTAGAAAGCGACAGGGACATGTGACCTTGAAGGTGCCACCTCGGAAGGAAATAAAAGGGAGCATGGGAGGTATCTCTAGGCTGATTCAACTCTAGGACACAATGACAAACATAGTTAGAGCCCGAGGACCAATGGTGAAGGCACAAGGTAGCCCCACAGGATATGTAATCCTGGAAGGAAGGCCGAGGGCTAATGTAAATTTCCTGGACTAGGTTTTGTTTGCGTTTTGTGACAACAAATGTAGAAGGATAATACATGGTGATTAAGCTCTCGGGGCTATAGAACAAAGGATCCTCAAGACGATTTTTATGGTGGTTTTCATATGTTGTGACCAAGGGCCTTCAAGTTAATTTCAATGGAAAAGAACTATGGGTTGACAGTTCTATACAAAGCACTGAGGATTTTAGCACTACAAGCATATGTTTAAACAACATGAATGAGTCAACAACTTTTCATATTTATGATCTATACTTGGCACTTTAGCCATATTTGGTTGGAAGAGTAGGTATTGAATGGGTCAGCAACATTTGACTCCACCACATTTAACAGTGCACCAGAGGCATTAATAGAGCACTTCCTATGTTATAGAGCATCATCCCTGATCACTAATGGTGACTGAGGAGAATTGAGAAATTAGGCAACGAGAAGGAAACAAGGACCACGACCTGCAAAAGAGTGTTGGAGAGCTACACTATTTGTACATACATAATTCAATGGAGGAATTCCTTTAGTATGCATGTGAACTGATCATTAATTCCCAATATGGGAAACACTCAGGTTCCCATTCTATGAATTAATGTTGCTGTAGTGTCCAAGTAATTTGATGCAACTACTACGTAATTAAATCACTGATGGCATGCAATCAGATTTGCAGATCATTACAAATATGAAATTGAGACCATACTTGTACCTGTTGGTTGAGTAAATTGAGCCCATACACATGTTATTAGTTGAAAACCAGTGTGCTATACTACAAGTTGAATGCGACAGTTAATGACGTGATAGATTGCATCATCCTCTATGTTGTTGCTGAACAAAAATATCAGGAAACACTGAGTCAAATGGAAAGCATTATTAGATACTGTGAGAGAGAGTGAAATGTTGCAGAAGGTTGTGTCTGTGTATGAGAATAATTGAGGGTGAGAGGTCTTGTGTGACTAGACTAATTGAGGTCCGAGAGTAGAAGTAATGGAGTAGTGAGGTGTGCAGTGAAGAGTGAGGCTACAGAGAAGAGAAGAAGGAGCTATGTGTGATAGAATATTAGGTTCTTTATGTTTCTCCATGTAATAGATGTAGGCCTTTGTTACTCTTTTTGAAAATTGCATGAAAATTAGAACAGTTGGCTAAAGTAGGTTGTGGCTTGCATTTATAAGAGGTTGGTGCCTCATGGAGAGTAATGGCTAGATAATTCTTTAAAGGGGGTTGGGGCCTCCTCTGAGTGGGTGCTCACAAATAAAAAAATAAACAAATTGGTCATTTTCCCATTTGGGTTTCCACGTTAAATCCTTTTGTCCATGTGTATATGATGCTCATGATGTGTATTCACATGAATGTCTTACTCTGTTGCTTATGTAATTAATAGTGACTACTCACATGAGATTAAAAATTTGAATTAACAAAAATTATTGATTCATCCCCCCCTCTCAGTAATTCCTTATTCCAACACACATTACATTATTTTATAAGGTTTAAGACTTATAGTTTTGCAGGAGGGCATGGTAGATCCTCCCATGGTCTATTTTACATCTTCAAAATACCAATGGCTTATAGGACGTGATCTAGAATAGGTAGATGACGAGGGTGGTGTAATGATGTGAGAATATGAGCTGAGGGGGTCATCCCAAATAGCTAATAAGATCATATCATATTTGGAACAATTTGAAGCTAGAGTTGAAGAATGGGAGAGGGGGAGAAGGAGCTAGTAAAGGTGAGAAGAACATGCATCTTGTTCCCTATCATTAAACAAGATGATAGTTTGAGCAAAGCATAGGAGGATATTTATAGAAGGGTGGGTGGGTTGGCTCTCAAGTGAAAGGAAAGGAGGGCATACTTTTCTAAATGGATTGAGATAGTTGAGAATTGTTGGATCAATAGGATTATGTCTTGTTTATCTAGGACTTAATAAAAAACACTAGCATCTATGTTATGAGGAAACTAAGTGGAATTTCTAAAATTCAATAAGTAAGGTAATCCATTTAGAATCAACACGACATAAGGCTTACCAAGGTGAAAAATATGTTTTTCATATGCTAAAAAAGGTCCCCAACCATCATCAAATACCATATGAAGACCTATTGAGGTTGGATTGATCCCTCATAGATAGAGCGAATCCTTAGATATATCATGGAGATAAATATGTTGGTCCTTGGTATGTTTGTTGAAATCCCCTAGGAGGATAAATGCCCCAAAGTTGAGTATTGAACAATATCATAATATGAGTATAGATAAGTTTCCCACTCTATATCCCTACACAAGGCATAATTTGAGGATGTCAAGAGGAAGTTGCATACTGTAATGTAAATGTATTATGGAAAGGAGAATAACATTGATTTGGAGTCACATGAACCAAGAGAAATCATGTGAAGAAATCAAGGTGACAATGCTCCAAATAAATTATTGAACAAAGAAAGTCGTGCCTCCTGAACTCCATATCCCATTTGCACCTCGAGTCACTTACCTACGAACCAAAACATATGATAACCTAGATGTGGAGGCATTATATGAATATGACTTCCATGGGTATAAGTGAAAAAGAGGATATCTAAGGTTTAAGTGCACCATAAAATGAAATGGGAACCATAATAACAAGGAGAAACAAGAAGTATCTCATAAAATCCCATGGATCCTTACCCCTTGTGCACCCACTAAATATCAAATTCACAAGTCAAACAGTCACTATAAAAAATAGATATAGGAAGCATCACATCAACAAAAAATTACGTCAAAACATCAATGTTTTCTCCATATATCTACATCAAAACATAATTCATATATTTATCAAACAAGTTACAAGAATGTAAAGAATAAAACATGCACCTCAATAACAAAATTTACCATGTAAGAAGTAAGGTAGTAAAATATCAATAAAATGATCAAGAATCACAAATTAAATATCTCAAGAAGAAACACGACCAAAATTTACTAGAAAAATATGATGGAATTTCTTGCTTAAAGAGTCATAGTCAAAATTGTTTTCCACATACCAAGAAGTCAGAGGATAATAAGCAGTGTAATAAAAACTCAGAATAAGAGAATCAAGGTCCAAAGAAGAAATTCAAAAAAAACCTATTAGAAAAAGCTGAAGAAAATTCCCATCTAGGAAACCTTACTAAAAATTGATTGAACAAATCAAAACATTGAAATATCAGAAGTTATAGAATGAATAACACTAAAATAAATTCAAAAAGTCAAAAGATAATGTATAAATTTCTCACCTAAGGGATCATAATCAAAGTTTTCTTATGCAAATAAAGAAGTTAAAGGATGAAAATTAAACATAACAAAAAATTATATCAACTTGTAAATGAAAAGCTCATTATAGATAAAGAAACAATGACAAACCCAATGGAAATAAAGAAATCACCAAACCTAAAAAAAACTAGATCCTAGTGAGATGAACAAATATCGATCCAATTGGTATCATAAATCAAAATGACACTATTTTTGAATAATATCAACCAATAAATTACTAGAAGAAATGTTCCAACATTGAAATCAAGAAACAAAATAAGAGGATGCCTTATTGTCATCCAAATCATGAAAGTCGTTATGACCAATGACAAAATCAATATAAATATAAACAATATTCTTTCTATATTCATTAGAACGATGATTTCAAAACATAATGTAGATGCAATCAATGACTTATTCAGAAGCATAAGACAACTTTTTTTATCCAAAGAAATAATGAACAAAAAATCTCAATCAAGATCAATCTAAGATGGATCACCCCATATATAATGCAATAGTTATCTTCAACACTCTAGAAATCATATTGTAATTCGATTATTCAACCACTATGACATAAATTGAAATCATTACATGCAAAACAAAGATGTAGCATTTTCTAAATAATTCTTTGAGGGCAAAGCATTTGTGAAAGGAAAGGAAATGTAATGAAAATTAGCATACATCAATAAACTAATAATAATAATAATTATGGGATGCAACCCTTCACCTTCTTGACTAGTCAATGAATATGCATACCTTGTTAGAAGGTTCATTGTATTATCTCATTTATTCAATAAACAACTATATATATATTATATATCTATCTATCTATCTATCTATCTATCTATCTATCTATCTATATATATATATATATCTTATATATATATATATATATATATATATATATATATATTATATATATATATTATATATATATATTATATATATATATATATATATATATTATATATATAATATATATATATATATATATATATATATGAATTTCAACTGTTTGTCTATATGTTATATTTCATATATGAACTATTGTTCATTATATTACCAATTTTATTTTTAAATCCCATTCTTGTACTTGATGAAAAGGTTAAAATATTGTAGATAAGAGATCCACTTGATATGCCTTGCTTGCTTCAACTTGCTTTGCATTTGAAAAAAATGCAAGTATTATTGTTACTGTGGATGAATGTATCCTTCCATATAATGTAGTGTTTGTAATATTTCGTTGCTTGGTGTAAGGCTCCTAGTGTTCATAGGTTATAATAAAACCATTACACTGGAAGTTTTCAAATGATAAATAATTGGTCTTCTCTCTTGTATGGGGGCTACCCCATAACATAACTATATGCATCCATCTCAATCTAAAAAGGCTTCTACAAATATGGATTCCCTAAGAAAGGTGCTTTAAAAATATTCTTCAATATGTCAAACACTTTCGCTTATTCTTTCATCCAAAGAAATCTACCCTCTCCTCTTGTCAAATAATGTAAAGGTGCAACAATATCTGAGGTATGTTAGATACACTTTCAAAAATATTGAAAAATATCAAAGAAACTTCTTACCTTTGTGAAATTCATTGACCTACAACATTTTTGAATGCTTTTTACTTTGGCTAGGTTGGTTCTCGCTTAATATTAACCAATCATAAATCCTAAATATTGAAGTACATATTTGACAAAATCACGCATATTCATATTCAACTACAACTTTATCTCCTTCAAAGTTTCCAACACTTGCCTCAGGCAACTTGTATTCTTCCCAAGTTTTGTTATAAGCTAAAATCTCATCTAGGTATACAACTATAAAGGAGTCAATGAAGGGTATAACAACTTCATTGATCAACCTCATTGATGTGGTTGGTGTGTTAATAAGTCCAAATGGCATTACCAAGCATTCAAAAGACCCCAACTTTGTTTTAAAAATGGTCCTCCAAGGGTCTTCTTTCATAATTCTTACCTAATGGTCTCCTAACTTAAGAGTAAGCTTACAAAAATAACTTTCTTCTTCCAATTCCCATTAGAAAGTTTCCAATTCTTTGAAATGGGTAATGGTTCTTGATGAGGATCTTATTAGGTGCCTTAAAACTGGCACACATTTTCTAAGTGCTATATTTATTTGGAATTGAAACAATCAAATATCAAGGAAGGAACACACTAAGCTTAAAATTTTTTGATCCAATAATTATTGCATCCACTCTTTCTTTTACCTCTTTATAAGAGATACTCAATGTATACCAAGGTTTGGTAATGGTAACTCTAGTTATAACTAAATCTCATGCTCAATTGACCTTATTGGTGACAACCTATTTGGTTCTGCAAATATGATCCCATACTTTCCTGGAACTTGACACAAGTATTCCTTGTGGTTGACTTTGATATAAAATCCTCCATTTGACTCTGTCTCTAGAGCCTTATCCTCCTTGGGTCTTACAATCAACATTATAGATTTCCTACTACTAATTTTCAAATTTTTTGTTTTCTCAACATAAATTAAGGATATTATCTTTGTTGGAAACCAAAATAATACTGAGATGGGGTAGGGGTGGGGGGTTGAATCAATATTATGTAAATTTTAAACAATTATGTAGAATAATACAATAGTGCATCAATCACACAAAAAAATTGACACGAGATGTTTAAGTGGAAACCCATACATGAGAAAACCACAAATATTCTTTTAATTTTAGTGTAAATGTAAGCACTAACTTAAATTTACATCAAATTATGTAGGAAACCCTACAAGAAGTTCCAACCCCCTTTTTTTTGCAAGCACCCACTTGCTGGAAGCACCAACTCTCACTATTTGCAGGAACAAACTTGCTAATATTTTCAGGAATACCTGAAGGAGACTCCAATCCCTTGATAAAGAAATTTAATATTAGTTCTACCCAACTTCTTTGATATTTTCTTTGTAACACCATATCTTTCTCTGACTCTCAACAATATTGTTGTACACAACAATTTCAGATCTCATTCAGTCTACACTTTCAGCCTCTGCTAAGATCTTCTGTGCACACTTCATCTCTTAATTTCTTCAAATTTATGCCATTTAGTAGTTTCAACCTCTACCCAATACTGTTGTGCTAACTCGATCTCTTTCTCTCTCTTTCATCAATCTTTTCACTAATTGGGAACTCAACTTATATAAATTATTATAACTTCACACTCACTAATAAACTGCCACAATTTTGTTTTTATTCAACAAAATTTTCATCTTCTAAATCATGAGAGCATGAAATATTTTTTATTCCCGCCATTTGATTTCTACATATATCTTATATTTTGGGAATTTTCATTTTTTTCTTTCCTTGAAACACCAAATTTTTGCCTTCATTTATTAAATTTGTGACACACGCCAACACTCCTGAAATGTCACCAAATTTAAATCTTAGCCTGTAATTTTTAGGTTCTCTAATGCATATGATCGAGAGTTAGGATTGAGGGATTAAGCCCAGTAGGCACTTAGCCCTGGGTCACTGCAACTCAACACTTCTTTGTTATAACAAAATTTTGATGGAATTTGGTTATTTAGTCCTTTCAACTCCACGTTGGGTAATGTGCTCCCAAATGTGCTATGGGATTGTGTGGGTGTGTGTTATATTCTTTCATTATGTGGACCCAATAATAATTGGGATAACTCAAGGATGGGGGGCAAACTCAAATATGGTGGGTGAACCTACCCATGGTTTTGTGCATGGGTTTTGCACATGGTTTTGGGCATGATAGTTTTGTGCCCATGGTATTTTGTAGATCCGGTTAAGGGAACTATTGTTTTGTTCTAATCTAGAGTTAGTGGATTGGGGTTTATGAATGCTTAGATATGTATATATATGTATTGTAACATTGAAAGGAATATAATGAAAAATCAATCTAGTAGTTCTGGTTTTGGGATATAGGGGAAAATCTTTGTGTATATTTATTTTCTATTCTCACCATTGTTTATTTTTTCTGTTTGAAGAATCCATTTGTAGGTTATTTCTATACAGGGTTAAGGCCTACATTTGGTATTGAAGTTGTTTCGGCTTCAAAGGAACGCCTTTCCTACTGAGGGGTTTTACTCAGGCTTATGGTAGACCCTATTATAGTGGGAGATCTGCGAGATCGATTCTTGTGGTGAAAGAATATGGCGAACAATGGAAAGATAGAGATAAAGAAATTCAATGGACAATTTTTTGAGTTTCAGAAGATCAAGATGGAGGATCTATAGGTGGATAAATATCAGTGGATCGGGATATATCTAGGTACTAAACCAACGAAAATGTCAGCAGAAGATTGGGAAAAGTTGGATCGAAAGGAAAAGAGCACAATATGGTTGTGTATTTCAGATTCAGTATTGTTTAATGTATGAGGGAAGCTATGATGAAGGTTTTGTGGGACAAGTTAGGGACTTTGTACCAATCTATGTCTCTGATGAATAAAATGTTTCTGCGGAAAAAGTTGTATAACCCGAGGAGGAAGGATGAGACTTGGTAACAAAGCATTTGAACACCTTTAATACTCTGGTAATATAGTTTTTATGTTGACATAAAAATTTCAGATGAAGATAAGTGCATCAGTTTGTTGTGTTCTCTACCAGATTCATGGGATAGTTTGGTTGTTGTTATAGCTAGCAAAACAACTACTTTGAAGTTTGATGAAATAGTCTCATCCTTGTTGTCAGAGGAGTTGAGACAAAAAAAATATGGAGAGCCAGAATGGAGATGCCTTGTATGTAAGAGGACAGTCTCAGAACATAAATAAAAATAATTCCTCAATATCTAAATCTCCAGGAAAACCTGTAAAGGTATGTTGTAAATGTGGAAAAGAAGGGCAATACAAAAAGGATTGTATATATAAAACTCCTAAGAAAGGAAAAGGATCTAATGATGCTCCTTCTCCAGAGGAAAAAACCACCTCAGATGAAGGTAGGGATGTGTACTTGGCTTCTTCTTCAAGTACACATGTAGATCACGAGGCATGGTTAATTAACTCATGAGCATTATTTCTCTTCACTCCCCATAGGAAGTGGTTCTGCGAGTATGATAAATATGATGGTGGTGATGTATTTTTAGGGGATGACAGGAAATCTAGAATCATCGAACGTGGATAAGTCAAGTTGAAGTTGCAAGGTGGAAGGATTAGAACAATTCCCGATGTTCTGCATATTCCTGCATTGGCTAGAAATTTGATTTCTGTAAGAAAGATGGATGATGTAGGTGTAAAAAAAATGTTCAAGAAAGATACCTGTAAAATGGTACGGGAGCACTGGCATTGATGTGGGGAGTTAATATTGGAACTCTATACAACATTCTAGGTAGCACTATTATTGATGGGTGCAACAGTTCTATGGTTCCTGAAAGTGGAGCCAAAAACGTAGTGGTCTTTGGTGAAAAGACCATGCTATGGCATCAAAGTTTTGGACATATTGGAGAGAAGGACCTTCGAATAATTCATGGTAATGGAATGATAGAAGGTATGTATAATTTCTCTTTGGATTTCAATTTTTGTGAACATTTTGTATATGGGAAGCAGAATCAGGTGAGTTTTCCCTTACATGCTTATAGGGCAAAAAGGATATTAGAGCTTGTGCATAATGATGTGTTTGGACCTGTGTTAGTTCCATCACTGGGTAATTTTGTGTACTATGTCTCATTTATAGATGACTTCTCAAGGAATACATGGACATATTTCCTAAAAAAGAAATTTGAAGTCTTTGAGAGGTTTAAAGAATTTAAGGCCCTAGTGGAAAATCAGACAAAGAAGAAGATTAAGGTGTTGAGGACAGATAATGGTGGAGAGTTTTATAAGAAGGAATTTGAAGAGTTCTATAAAAAGTGCAGTATAATTGACAAAAGACTACTCCATACACACCTCATCAAAATGGTGTTGCAGAAAGAATGAACAAGACGTTGATGGAAAATGCAAGAAGCATGCTCAGTGGCATTGGATTAGGGCATGAATTTTTGGCAGAGGTAGTGGATACTTCATGTTAGTTGTTTAACATATCACCTTCATCAATGTTGGAGGATAAGACTCCACATGAGGTATGAACTGGTAAGAAAACCTCTCTTTCACATCTAAGGGTATTTGACTGTGATGCATATGTACATGTTCCAAAGGAGAAAATAACAAAGTTGGATAGTAAATCTGAATGGTGCATCTTTATTGGGTATAAGGATGGTTTAAAAGGTTATAAGTTTTGGAACCCAGAAACAAGGAAGGATGTGTACAACTGAGATGTGGTGTTTAGAGAGGTCAAAGATGTTATTAAACATGAATTCCTACCAAAGGAACCTAAGAAGATAGAGTTTGAACTAAAGGAGGAAGAATCAGACTCTACAACATAACAAGAATTAGAAGAGAAAGGTCCATAGAATCCAGTTTTGAGAAGACCAGTTCGAGAGACAAGGCAACCAGAGAGGTATAATCCATCTGATTTTTGTTCAAAATTTCCTTTATCTATTACTAATGATGATTCCAGATCTGTTAGGGAGGTAGTGGATTCAAAGGATTAAAAAACTCTGGAAAGAGGCCATGGTTGATGAATCACCTATTTGGACAAAAATGAGGGTTGGGATCTGGTGGAGTTGCTGGTTAGAAGGAAACTGTTGCAAATGGCAACAAGAAATGCTAAAAATAGAAGTGCTAAAATAGCACTACTATAAATAGTAGTTCAGGTACCAGTGTTGGACATAGCAGCAAGGAATGAAAAATGGAAGAGTTATAAATAACATTGCTAAAAATAGCAGTTCGAGATAGATTCCTATTTTAGTTAGTCCCTAAACTAAAATAGTGAAATAATACTCGAATTTGATCTTAGCAGCTGTTTGTAAAATAATTAATTAATTCACCATGAGTTAATTAGTTGTAGAAAATCAAACATGAAGTTTATGTGGGGACATGCAATAGTTTCTCCATTGATTGAGAAATTTATCCATAAGTTAAAGAGATAAGGATGAGTTGTAATATTAAGTTGTAATTAGTTGGCTCAGTTAACTGAGTCAAGTCCAGTTAGATTAATTCAAACAGTTTGTTGAATTAATTGTGAGTTTAGCTAGTTAATGATTGCATGCATGTAACTGCTGCACTTCAGATAATTGAATATTCTCTCATAAATAACTCATGCATGTTAGTTTTGTCAGAGATCCAGTTGAGACCAGAGGAGGAACAATGTACTATCAGTTGGATGAATTTTTCCTATAAAGGAAACTCATCCATGCAGAAGGATTTATCTCCTTCAGTTTTGTGTAGTTAATTATGAGCCAAGTGAGCTGTGTGAGGTGGGAATTCACACTAGTGGAAGTACTAGGCCCCAGGAAAAGCTGCACAAGGAAATAAGAGGCTTGGAGGGCAGAGGAGAAGGTTGTGAGAGCCTTTAGCTGTCTATGAGTAGCATTGTTTGATTGCAGAGAGAGGAGGATAGCTTGAGAGTTGATTCTTTTTGTAACTTGATCAAGATTTCCACTTGTATGATAATACAAAGATTGGGGTTTTAGATTGAGGATTTCCCCGGGTTATTTCTTTTGTGTTATTTGTGATTGATTTCTCATTCTTAGTTATATGTGTTCTCTTGATCTTGCTCAATTCAATTAAGCTTCCACAAAGTTGGTTGTAGAAGTAGATATTGTATTTTGCTATAGTATATTGCATAGTTTGTTGATCTACAGTGGAAATTTCTACAGAAACCCAATGGTAGAAAATGGGTGTTTAAGAAGAAGTGAATGTAGAAGGCAAGGTGGAGAAATACAAAGCTCGGTTGGTAGAGAAAGGTTATTCCTAGGTATCACGAATTGATTTTGGGATCCAGGGGAAAATCTTTGTGTATATTTATTTTTTTATTCTCGCCATTATTTATTTTTATGTTTGAAGAATTTGTTTGCAGGTAACTTCTGTATAGGGTTAAATCCTACATATTGGATGTCCCTACATCTAAATTAAATATGGGGATTCAATAATCTCTTCCCCGTTCCTCCTCACAACAATGATTGCACCTCCACTAGGCTAGATGGTTGGATAGCCCTTGTGTTGGGTCCTAGATCTAGGGATCCAATCCCCACTTCACCTGTTAACCACTTGTGTCATGCAATCCTTAGATTTCAAATGAATTTTTTTCCTCCAGATTCTGAAAATAAAAAAAACACCATATTTCCATAGCACTACAAACCCTTGCCAAAAACCCCTTGGTGTGAATCCTGAGGCATACTACATCATCTTCCATGTCGCTGCCACATCATCTACCACATCATATCTCTACCACATGACATGCCATGTGATCTTCCATGTCACTCTCTACCACCTGTTATTTTTAGGATCCTTAATGCATATGACCGAACCAGGACCAAGCGATTAAGCCCAATAGGTGCTTACCCCTGGGTCACTACAACTCAACACTTCTCCATTATAACAAATTTTTGACAGAATCTAATTATTCATTCCTTCCAATTCTGTATTGGGTAGCATACTCCCAAATGTGCTATGGGCTTGGATTTCCTTTCATCTATATTAAATTCAATGATTCAATGATCTCTTCCCCACTCCTTCTCACAACAACACTTGCACCTCTGCTAGGATGGATGGTCGAATAGCCCTTGCACTGGGTCCTAGATCCAGTCCCCACTTTACCTGTCAACCACTTGGGTCATGTGACCTCTAGATTTCAGATGAACCTTTTACCTCCAGACTTTGAAAATATGAAAAAAATGAAATTTCCATAATACTAAAAACCATTGCAAAACAATCTCTTGGTGTGAATCCCAAGGCCTACCATATAATCTACCTTATCGTCTCTCTACCACTTAACATGCCATGTCGGCTGCACGTCACTCTCTACCACCTGTGATTTTTAGGCTCCTTAATGCATTTGAGTAAGAACGGGGACCTATGGATTAAGCCCAGTAAGCACTTAGCCCTGGGTCATTGCAACTCAACACTTCTCTATTATAACAAAATTTTGAGAGAATTTGGTTATTTGTCCTTCTAACTCTGCGTTGGGTAGCATGCTACCAAATATGTTCTGGGCTTGGATGTCCTTGCATCCATACTAAATTTAGGAATTCAATGTTCTCTTCCCCTCTCCTCCTCAGAACAACTCTTACACCTCCACTAGGATGGAAGACCGGATAACCCTTGTGCTAGGTCCTAGATCTGGGTATTTAGTCCCCACTTCACCTATCAACCACTTGTTCCACACAACCCCTGAAAGTTGGATGTAATTTTTACCTCCAGACTCGAAAATATGAAAAACACCAAATTTCCATAACACTGCAAACCATTGCAAAAGAACTTCTTGGCATGAATCTCAAGGCCTACAACAACATATTCCATGTTGCTTCCACATCATCTACCGCATTGTCTCTCTACCACCTGACATGCCATGTCGTCTACCACGTCACACTCTACCACCGGTCATGCCACATCACTCTCTGCGACCTGTCATGCCATGTCACCACCACATCACTGCCACATGTCACTCGAAAAAGGGCCACTTGGCCACCCAAAATTTTCAAATCCACCTGCCATGTTTCGTGACCATAGGGTGCCACATCATCATCTTGCCATCTATCTCTTCCACATCACCTTGCCATGTGTCCTCACTCAATGTTCCATGTCATTGGTCTACCATCTATCTATTCCATCTGGAATTGGTTCATTATAAGTTACCTTCATGTCTTGCAATGTATACCTCATCCAAAAAATATGAGTGCAACATGCTCTAGCTACTATGTACTCAGATTTAGTAGTTGAAAGTGAGATAAAAGTTTTTTTTTCTTAACCATGCCACCAAGGAATTTCCTAGAGAGAAATAACAACCACTTGTTCTCTTTCTATCATCTATACTGCTAGCTCAATTAATATTTGCGTATGCGGTCAATGAGGAGTTGTGACCATTTGGATACCAATATCCATAATCCATTGTGCCTTCTACATCTCTGAAAATTCTTTTTGCAACTAACAAATGGCTTTGCTTCGGATATGATTGGTATCTTGCTACCAAACCAACAACTTGCATTATGTCTGGCCTTGAGGTTGTTAGATACAACAAGCTTCCAATCATTGATTTGAACAATTCTTGATTTATCTCTGGTGACTCATCATCTTTGCTTCTAAGCTTAAATCTAGTGACCAAAGGAGTACTAATAGGTGAACACTCTTCCATTCCAAACTTCTTCAACATTTCTTTGAGATACTTTCCTTAGGAAATGAACATGCCTTTTGTCGATCTTGCAATTTGTAAACCAAGGAAAAATGAGAGTTCTCCAAGCATAGACATCTCCAATTTAGCACGCATGAGTTGCAAACTTTTGGCTTAATAAATCTGCATTACTATCAAACATTATGTCATCAATATAAACAATAATGACTAAAATATTTTCATTTTCATATTAGATATACAAATTACTATCATGTTTCCCTCTTTTGAAGCCTCGCTGCTATAAATATTTGTCTAATATGGAATATCATGCCCTTGGTGCTTGCTATAGTCCATACAATGCCTTTTTAAGCATGCATACATTGTTAATATTGTCTTACAACTAAAAACATTTAGGCTTCTCTATATAAACCTCTTATTCAAGTTCTCCATTCAAGAACGTTGATTCAACATCCATCTCATATACTTAGAAATTTTTGTGATGGGTAAATGCTAAAACCATTCTTATTGCCTCTAATTGCTACCAGAGCATAATTTTCTTCAAAGTCCATTCTTTAAACTAGGGCATACCCTTCGCATACTAATGTGGCCTTGTTTTTAATAGTTTGTCCATGCTAATTTAATTTGTTCTAAATACCCATTTTGTTCCTATGGGATTTCTATTTATTGGTCTTAGAACTAATTCCCAAGTCCATTTTTTCTCAATCTGATCTAATTCATCATTAATGGAACTTATCCAATTCTTATCTTGACTTGCTCAAGAAAATTATTTGGGTTCAATCATGGAAAACAAGGCATTATGTGCTTGAGTAGGAGTTCCTATTAGCTTTCTTCTAGTTTGAACTCCTACTTCCTTATCACCAAGAATTTGATTTTCGGGATGATTCTTTTGCACATACCTCGAAGGATGTTTTGGATGAGAACATGATGCCTCTGCTTCTCCTTCCTCTTCTAACTCCTCATAATGTTATTCCTCACACCCATTTCTAATTTGATTAACTGGGATAAGACATATTGGTTTCTTCTCCTTGAGAGGTAAAGACTCATCTACTTTTACATCAAATACTATCTACAATATTTCATAATATTTTATTATAACATCTATATCCTAGATCTTAGTTCAATATCCTAAAAATATTTCTTCATCAGCTCCAACATCAAACTTACCAATATTGTCATCATTAATTTTGGTGTAGCACTTACTACCAAAGACTTTGAAATGCTTTATTGAGGTTGGTTTTCCATACCATAACTCATAGGTCGTATTATCACTATTTTTCTTGAGATGTGCTTTATTTAAAATGTGGAATATTGTATGAACAACTTCAACCTAAAATATATTTGAGAGATTCTCTCATCCAACATTACTTTAGCCATTTGATGCGTTGATTTATTTTTCCTCTCCACCACAAAATTTTGTTGTGGGGTGTTTGAAATTAAAATTTTCGCTTTAATGCTACTGGAAATAAACATCATTGTACTTAATTCTCTCACTATCATTTAGTTTTCTTTGTTGTTGTTGTTCATTATTGTTTTCTTGGATTCCATTGTTGTTACATATTTCAGTGCTTTAATGAAGCTGATTGGTTCTTTGTCTTCAAGTTTCTTGGAGCTTGTCTCTCCTTCGTAACCAAGACTAGTTTTGATGAGGAGATATTTTTGAACACTTGGAATTTCATCAAATTTATTAGATCCTTTAATAAACTTAGATTTTGGTTGACCTGTTCTTGATTCTTTTCTAATTCTTTTCTAATGGAGACAGTTTTTTCTTTCAGTTTCTCATATTCCTTCCCCTTCTCTTTTGGTGGTTGTAATAAAATGTCTTCAATATTCTTTGTTTCCTCCAACTAAATTTTCAGAAGAAAGAGTGATGAATCTTTAAATTTGTGCTCTTCTCTTTCATAATTAATCAATAACTCTTTTTGTTTCTTTTTATTTTTCCTAAGTCTATTGATTTCTTTTAAGGCACTGATTAATTCACATTCCAAATCTGCTTCAAACTCTTCTTCATTTAATTTATATTCATCACGTCCTTCATCATGGGTTTCTATGGCCATAAACATGAAATAATTAATCCCTCTCCATCAAAAGATTGTCCATTATTATACTCTAAGGAGCTACAGTCCTCCTGCATGTAGAAGCTTTTATTCTTGAATCCCTTCTCCTTCTTGACTCTCATATACTTATTCTTTTCTTTGTTATCATGTTTATTATCTACCTTTTTGTATAGGAATTTAGATGCATAATGACCTACTTTTCCACAGTTAAAACATTTGAAAGGAAAATTTCTTTTGTATTTGCTAGTTCATTTCTTTAGTCTTTTGACAAACTTGGCGTCTCATTTATTTGATCTAGAGCTTGAGCATTCTTGGCCATATTTATTCTTCTTATATGCCTTAAAGGTCACTTCCCTTGATGTATATATGTCTTTTGCAATTATCATTTCATAGGAAATTAATGTTCCATGTAATTGATCCATCATTAATGTGTTGAGGCCATGCATATCCTCAATAGATGATATTTTGGCACTGAATCTGGTAGGAAAAGATCTCAACTTCTTTTGAATTATCGTGGAATCATTCACAATTTCATCAAGACCTCTCATGATGTTCACTATTTCATCTACACAAAGGAAATTTTTTGTTATATCCTCATCCTCATTCATTTTTAACAATTCAAATTGCATTCTATAGACTTGGAGTTTGGCTTTCTTTACCTTACTATCACCTTCATAGCTATTCTCCAACTTGTCCCATATCTCTTTGGCTATGGTGCAATGCACAACTTTAACAAATTCTAATTCATACAATCCACTTAGAATTGCATTCATTACTTTATCATTAAATGGAAACTCGAGCTTGTCATTTCTGTTAACCAATACATTTGTCTTTTCATAGACATTCGACATGACATCCTAGAAATCTAAAACAAGGTAAATTAGGTAAGTCCTCATTCTCACTTTACAAAAGGTATAGTTTGTTCCATTGAAAAGAGGAGCTCTTTTAGTAAGACTACTATCTTGGCTAATCATATTTTGGATTGGATTCACCTTCTAGTTGTTAGATAGTTGGTGAAGGAACTTGCTCTGATACCCATTCTTGGAAACTAGAATAGTATTAAGGGGGGTGAATTGAGGATTCAGAATTGGGGATTCAAGAATGATGATGGGATAGGATAGAATAGGAGGAAAAGGATATTGTGGCATTACCATTGTAATCTTCAAAGCTCCTGCTTTTGTAATGATTTCATAGTTTGATGATGAATAAATAAAAGGGTTGTTGTTCATTCCTCTCATCTGAAGTAGCCTAGCAGCATCTGCAAATGTCGAGCCGTAAAAAGGGTCTTTTTCACCTCTAATTACCTCACATTAACTTGTCAATCCAGGAACGATTTGTTATTCCAAAGAATGTACTCAGTTTGAGGTGGTCATTTGTCAGAGTAATGCTAGTAGTATAGTGCTCATAATACAAGAGTAAATGGATGCTTAGAACAAGATCTACCTACAACAAAGCACTCTAAAGTCTAAATCAAGCACTCAGAAAACTAAGCAATTCATCAGTCAAGGGTCCAGTAACAGTAACTCATCTCTTTGTAAACTGATGTAACTAAAGGGAATCAGGGAACAGATCATCAATCTAGGGGCCAGACAACAAATGTCGATGCCCACTACAGTTTCAGATTGTTCTACACACCAAAGCAATGATCATGCAAATAACGGGAAATGGAACAAAAAATAAGAAATGAAACAGCAACTGAGAAATGGAACAACAGCTAATTCTTATGAGTAGCAACACCTTAATCTACGAGAGTAAATGCAGCAATCATATCCTATAGATGGCAGTCTTTGCCTAAAGAATAAATCGAACACCATACGGGAATAAAAGGGAAACTGATTAATGAAATATGAACAACACCTTAGAACCAAATGTAGATGTACAATAAGCTTAACACACGGCACAACTTAGCATCAAGAGAAACAGTAATCTGATCTTGGCATACAAATATCAACCTTAGTTATAAAGAGCACGACTGTAATTCGTAATGGAACAAAAATATTAATTGAATCAGAAATTGCAATTAAATGTAATCTCTTAGATGAATACAGTAATACCAATTAATAATTGTTACAGCACAGTTACGCTGTAATTGGACAGCAATAGCATTTTGTAAAGACCAGCAATATCATATCAGCAATTAAGGGAATAACAATGTGTTACAGAGTTAGAATAAACGACACAGCATCCCTATCACAGAGAACGATATCACTTAATCTAACGTAAACCCAATATAACAGAATTGTGATGTAAAATGACAAAGCGCATCAGATTACCAAACACATTTGAAAATGAAAACCACACACGAACTGAAAGTAATTGTACAGGAGCAAGTGTTCCACCAGGCTTGGGACCTTAGCCTCTAGGGATACACCGCTTGAGGTTATTTCAGGATCACAGACGAAGCAGAAACCAAATTTATATTAAAGCATTAAACAGAGTTACAGTGGATCACCTTCTAACGAGAGTTGATGATAAAAGTTTTAATACAGAGCACAGTTACATAAAAATTAGCAGCAGATCCCCTCGGGCTAGCAATGTTGCCCCTATTTATAACAGCTACAACGGAGATATCAAGGAGGCGAAAATAGTTAAAGCAACGATCCCTCAAGATCAAAGGATCCTGAGGGATTCGCCGAGCTGTTAATCCTTATTTATCCAGTTGTTTTCTTACGCCGAGTCGATATCCCCTTTTCCTTTCCTTGGCCGAGATGTTTTAATTTAGATCGCCTTGTTTGCATATGGTCCCCCGCCAAAGGGACAAAGGTTAACTTGGCCCTGTCTTTTTCTTTGGAACGACAATCTTTAGTTTTTCCCTTTTTCTGCATGAAAAATGGCAATTATTAGCACTTTTGTGTTGCATATGAATCCTATAGATTTTTGTCATAATTTCTCATTATCTACCTAGTTAATGATACAAAGATGTTACGAGTTCTAAAGAAAATATGACAAAATGATCAACAAAAACATACCTTCTTCTGTACTCCACACACCCCCCTACTTACCCTTTTTCATGCCCTCATGAAAACATTGTAGTTGACATGTAAGGCAGTGAGAGAGTAGGTTGGAGATGGGATTTCATGTGGTGGTCTACAGCCATGATGCCTAACTAGGTGTTCAAAAAGATGGCTTGTCTGACCCTCAGACATTTCATACAGGGCTTGGTATCCAGGTGTAGGGTGCCAAATAATCGGACTCTGAAACCTATATCCTAACCAAGATGGTCCTGCCCTCAAGATAATTCCGCCATAGAGGTTCAAGCGATCGGCTGCTAACTTAAAGTTCTCAAAATTAAATGGTTCCCTGAGTTGAATGTTCGGATTAGAAATCTGATATCGAAATTTAGTAGCATCAACGACAAGGTCTTTAATAGTAGAAAAGTATTCTATCCCTTGCTGAGTGATTTCTGTATGAATGGGTCCTAATGCTTTAATTACACCTGGACTCCTCATAAGATTCCTATGTTTCCCCCATATTAGTATTGGGTTTCTAGGCTCAGCTCTTACCCATACATCTAATCCGTTTTCTTGTCTCTGGAAGGCATTATAGGCTTTAAGCCATTTGATTTGATTAACTCCAAACGAAATAAATGCTTGCAGTTGAATATCCCCAACGAAAGGGCCGTGATTCTGCTCTGTATCTTGATCGAGCACAAGGTTATGCAGATAAAATTCACATAATAACCTTTGAACCTTTACTCTGTAATCCTTACAACAATTTATAAAATCATCAATAGTATTAATTTGTAGAGGGGCTCCTACTTTGACAGCCTTTATTTTCAATTGCAAATATTGTTCCATAAAAAACAAGGCACAATTCTTAGCAGGGGCTCTACATGATAGGACATCAGTATACAAATAGCATAAGGTATCCATGTGCTTGACAACTATATCTAACCTACAAGTTACCTTTGCGACTTTTTCTTCTTCCTTCGCCATCCTTTGAAGGCCTGGCTTTCAAATAAATTGACATTCCTTAGCTATTGTTGTAATTCTTCATACCTTTCCCGAGGAATCGTTTGTTCTGTGAGTTTTTCTGCTGCTTGCTGAGCTTGCATCAAACCCTCTCATAGGGTTACTATCCTCGGATCACTATCCCACATAGTAGTGGTAAGCGAAAGGTTCACTTGAACCTTCTTATTACATCATTTTGTGTTCATGGCACACATTTATCCAGAGGGTTGTGCCTCTGTCTGAACTTCCTTGTCACAGGTCGATATATCATCTGTTTGCACTTCAACATGGGTAACTGTTAAATGCTGTTCCTTTTGGTTTTGAACAACGATCTGGACTTCAACAGGGTTTTGAACAGTAGGCTGGACTTGAGTCCTCCGAATCTTTTTCTTGAGGGGTTTTGCCGTAATGATTGCTTGTCTTACCCTCGAGGTCCTTTTTACTCTCTTTCTCATCTTCAAAACCGTGAGTTGTTGTCGAAGTTGGACTATCACATTGAACAATCTTTGCTGTTCTTTTCGTAATCGTTTAATTCCTTTTGTTGCCTTAAAAGGAACAATTGTTTGTTTGCTCAGGCCTGGACTATTATCTTGGCCAATTCTTTGGTTTTCTTCTTAGGGTGCTCCTTCGTTGTTTTTCTCGGGTTTCTCAGGGGTGAAAACCCTAGCTGGCTTTGTTATTTCCTAGGTAATTTCTTTTTCCGCCCCTTCTTCTTCATAGCATTCTTCTGGTGTAGTCTGGCTAGGAGTAGATGGTTCCGTTTCTCCATATTCATCACTTTTCTCTCCTGTCATACTTACATCATAAACGTACTGATCCTATTCTTTCTCTTCTTCGTCGCGGAATTATTTAGGTGCAGTTTTGTCCTGAGCAGGTTGCTCTTTTGGTTCTTCTTCAATATGGAGGCCTAGGGGGCTGAGAGGTTGGGCATATTCGCCCATATTGGCCAAAATTTGGGCCAATTCATCCTCTTGCAATGGATTTTGCAGTGGGCTTCCTTCACGTTGCCCTGTCTCTGCCTCCACCTGCCCAGGCTGCTCGATCTCTTCCCCTGTTTCTTCTTCCTCATTTTCTCCCAATTCTTTCTCATTCTCTCCTCCTTCCAATTGTGGGGGTTGCTTGTCCCCGGAATCGTCTATTTCCACAGGTTGGCTGGTACTCACTTGGAGATTTTCCAACCTCCCTCAGATCCATGCCAATCTAATTGATTTTCTTCGTTTCAATGGTCTATCTGGTGTACTAGTATCATGTTTACGTTTCGGGGCTAGCAGAGTCAGTGTCCCCTCTATCGTAGCGATTAGCTCTTCCCAACTGGTCTACTACTAGGTAAGATTGTGGTTAACTATTAGCTGTATCAGCCCATGGTGACTTACTGCCGATTCTACATGCTGTGACTTTTTTATACTTCGGGCAACATCATGAAGCAATGAATTTAAAAATGTAGGTAAGTTCACAGAGCATTTCTGTTTTAATACAGCTAAAAGATTTAGGTTTCGTGGTCTTACCACGTCTTTCCTGCCTTCACAGGTAATATAGCTCTGGATGATCTTTGCCAATTCTGCCCATGGTTCTCCTAGTGCTCATGGTAGAACTCCCTTGCCTTTGACTGTTAGGTTCTGGTTGTCATCTTGGAAGACTTTTATGATCTTTTGCAGTCTCTCCTTCTTTGTCGTCCACACCGGTCCAGTGGCTGGCAGTCCCGAGACTTCTGCGATTATGTTATCAGTGACTGTTATGTGTCTCCCCCTTACTATGGAGTGATCTTCTTGTAAGTTCTGCAGGAATTCTATTGCCATGGTCTCATTAGGTTCCTGTAAGCGATTGAGATAGACTAACCATCCTGCCCTTGCCAGGATTTCCCTTGCAGCATCAGAGACTGTCAATACCTGTGGTTCCCTCCAAATTGATCTTCCTCCCATGCTTTTAGCTCACTGTAAAATCACAGAGACGGCAAAGGAACAACAGACTGTTCAAACTATTAAAACGCAGAGAAAGTAACAAAGTCGTAAAGCTCGCTCAAACTTTACTAATTTCTGCAGAGTGTAATACAGAAATATCTTAGGAGCAACAAGGTATACAAATTGAAAAAAACCGAGATACCGTTAAGCCTTGCTATTCCCAAGTAAGAGTTTGCCGAATACTAGCTTGACACATACGACAAAAAATTTATGAAAGTCAACCTCCCCCCCCCCCCCCCCGCAATGTGATAGGCCGTCCTCGGTTGTCAAATGAGGGAGCAGCATGCCGATCTGTCTTGATACAAAGTCATAAAGGAACATCGTATGCCAACATGCCATGTTTACAAAAGAAGCAGATTACCGAAATCGAAGTGTATAATAGGATTGCTTACTAAATAAGAAAATGTGGTTACATGATGCGAGGCTAGGAGGATAGGAAAACTGACGTACACAACTAGTATAATGCAATCATTATTGACTTTTCCATCATGATTGGTTATGATAGATTTTCATGTGTTTAATGGTTCGGGGAAATGGTATACATAATCTTATTTGACAAATTAGAAAGGTATAAGACAGAGAAGGGTGTTAATGATTACTATTGGTGTATATGGAATGTGACTTAAATACCATTAACAGAGCTCTACTACCAACATGTGTCCATAACCTTGACAGAGTTGTTTGTTTCACCCATGGAACCATGATCCTTTGTGTATGCCTAGGAAGCATTGTACAGTGTCAAAATGGAGGCCATTATGCTGGCTTGGTAACCAGTTAAATTATAATGCCATTTACTAGGAAGGAGTGAAAAGTGGGCAGGCCGGCGCGTGATGAGACCTCCTGTTCCAAGGACTCTTCATTTTTGTGATGTGGCTCTTGGACCATATCCCTGGTGTGGTGGCCATAGTAGGAATGCCACTTCACTTTCTTCTTTATGATCATGGTAGGTTGGCTCTTGATGAGACCCCCTATCTTGCATTTGACAAGTCATATAAACATCATTTTTCTTCTCTTTTTTCTTTCTTAAAGTACTCTCCTATTTATACACAAAGAGTGGCTCAGCACTCCTTAAGAGTAGGAATGGTGGAAGAAGTCTTAACATCTCAATAGGAAAATATAGACCCTCTGTGCTTATTCCCTAATAAGGATCAAAGAAGATTGTGGGGATTAAAAAGAACCAACATGATAAAGATAACCAATCATATCAGTATTAGTAAGATAAAGACAACAAAAGTAATGAATAATGATGCCATTTCCTCTTTCCTTCCATCGATGCATCGTAATTATTTTTATTTATTTATTTATTTATTTTTATTTATTTTTTTTTAAGCACGATTTGCTAGTTTCGGTATGCTCTAGTTTTGTATCCATTGCATGAGTGTATAGAAATGCTCCGAAAGACCTGAAACATGAGGAACAATGGGTATTTTAGATTAGAACAGCAAGGAGGACAAGCATAAGGAAGACGAGGATGCTGTCGGAAGAGAAAGAAAATACGAGCACTGAAAAAGGAGCAGCGTAAACCAAAAATATCGTTTCTTTGGAAAAGGAACAACAGAAAACCAAAATGTCGTTCTTTTCAAGAAGGAACAACAAAGATGCAAATGTTGTTCCTTTGGAAAAGGAACAACAAAAATCAAAAAGTGTTGTTCCTTTGGAAAAGGAACAACAAAAATAAAAAGTGCCATTCCTTTGGAAAATGAACAACAAAAACGCAAATGTCGTTCCTTTGGAAAATGAACAACAAAAATAAAAAAGTGTCGTTCCTTTGGAAAAGGAACAACAAAAATCAAAAAGTGTCGTTCCTTTGGAAAAGGAACAACAAAAACACAAATGTCGTTCCTTTGTAAAAGGAACAACAAAAATAAAAAAGTGTCGTTCCTTTGGAAAAGGAACAACAAAAACACAAATGTCGTTCCTTTGGAAAAGGAACATCAAAAATAAAAAAGTGTCGTTCTTTTGGAAAAGGAACAACAAAAACACAAATGTCGTTCGGAAAGGAACAACAAAAACACTAGTGCTGTTCTTTTTGGAAAAGGAACAAGAAAAATGCTAGTGCTGTTCTTTTTGGAAAAGGAACAGCAAAAACACTAGTGTTGTTCTTTTTGGAAAAGGAACATAAAAAATGATAAGGTTGCTGCTGCTTCGAAAAGGAACAGTAGAAGTGCTTAATTCAAAAATATGTACAGAAAATGTTTTAACAAAACAAAGAAATTATGTGCAAAGTGTAAAAACAGGCGAATCACTTAATGAATCACAGGTGAGGAAGATGTCTCTTCCTCCCCTAAAATTTTCATGTTTGAGTCTTCGCATAGTTGCTGGTAGAAGGACTCCTGAGTAAGTGGTTTGCGGTAAAGTCAAACTCGGTGGCTGTTTTCCTTGAAAGTATGTCCAGATCCATCAATGGTGATTAGCATAAGAGTACCATTGTCATGTACCTTCTGGATTTCGTATGGCCCAGCCAACAAGTTTGAAGTTTCCCGGGAAAATACTGAAACCTGGAATCGTATAAGAGCGCCCAATCTCCTTCGCGGAAGACTTTATTTTTAATAAGAGCGTCATGCCATTTAGTTCGCTGCTGTTGGATTAATGCAGTGTTTTGAAGCGCAAAGAGCCTGACTTCATCTAGCTCATTGATCTATTGTAATCTATTAATCTGAGCTTTGTTTAGATCTAAGCCGACTCCTTGTGCTATTCGTAGTGTTTGGATTTCGAATTTATGGGAAAAATGGGTTGCTTTCCAAACACCAATTGATAAGGTGAATAGCCGGTAGTGCTTCTCCATGTTGTTTTGTAGGTCCATAAGGCTTCTGGTAGTCTTGCAGCACAATCGTGTCTATGTGACACAATGGTTTTTGTTAAGATTGCTTCTATTATCTTATTGTTACTTTCTACTTGACCATTTGCCTGTGGGTGATATGGAGTAGTGACTTTGTGCTGGATATGATAGTTTTTGAGTGTTGCAGCGATCTTGTTACTAGCAAACTATGGTCCACCGTTGGTAATTATGTCTTTTGGAAGCCCATATTGCATGAATATATGGAACATGAACTGTATGACAGAATCCTCTGTAGCTCTCGGTAATGCCTCTATTTTAACCCATTTGGTGATATATTTTGTTGCCACCAAAATATATGTTTTCTGGTTCGAGGATGGGTTAATTGGTCCAACAAAATCGAGGGCCCATCGCTCGAATGGTTCAATAACTAGCTATGGGTTCAAGGGCATTTCATTGGACTCAGTAGGGTGTCCTGCTCTTTGGCAACTGTCACAGGCTTGGACGAATTTCTTTGCATATTTGAAAATCGTGGGCCAATAATACCCTGTTTGTAGCACCTTATGTCCAATTTTGCAATCGGCAAAATGACCGCCACATGGTCCGTCATGACAAGCTTTCAAAATGTCAAAAATTTCATCTTCATGGATGCATTTTTTGATGTGCATATCTTCCCCTATGTGGAACAGGTAGCCCCCAATCCAAGAAAATCGAGAACTTCGTTGAATAATCTGGCTTCGTTCATTGGGGGTCGGATGTTTCGGTAATTTACCTACTGCTAATTAATTGGCAACATCAACATACCAGGGTGTTTTAACATCAACAACAAATAAATGCTCATCTAGAAATTGATCTTCAACTGCTGTTGCATCCACTGGCTTTGGCATTCGCGAGAGAAAGTCAGCTACATGATTCTCTTTACCAGGTCTATCCTTGATTGTAATATCAAATTCCTGCAATAAAATCAGCCATCTCGTTATTCTGCCATTTTTGATTGGTTTATTTGCTAAATACTTTATGGCAGAGTGATTTGTATAGAAGATAACAAGATATCCCGTAATGTAATGCCTTGACTTATTGACAGCATGTATTATAGCTAGAAATTCCTTCTCAGTAACAATATAATTCAATTCAGTAGGGGACAAGTTTTTTCTAATATAATAAATTGCATATGGTTTTTTATCCTCTTCCTACCCAAGGACTGCTCCAATAGCTGTATCTGAGATCTGAAATGGCAAGTTCCAAATTTGGTCCTCGAAGGATTGGGGCTGTGGACACAAGCTTCTTTAGATCCTGAAAGGCACGTTCACATTTATATGTTCAAAGAAAGTCAACATTACCTGCCAGTGCATACAGAGGTGCAACAATATGAGAAAAATGTTTTATAAACCTTCTATAGTAACCAGAAAATCTAAGAAAATTGTGTACCTCTGTTTGAGTGGTAGGAGTGGGAATTAGCAAAATTATTTGGATTTTGGCTAGGTCTACCTGTATGCCAGTGGCTGAAATGTAATGGCCTAAAATAAGTCCTTTAGTCATCATCATATAGCATTTTTCATGGCTTAGACAAAGCTTGGTAGCAATGCAGCGCTGTAGGACTTTTTCCAGTGTGTCCAAGGCTGGGTCAAAATCGTCCCCATATGGTGTAAAGTCATCCATATATACATCAAGTCCTTTGTTTATTAAGTCTGAAAAGATACTGAGGATAGCCCTTTGAAATGTAGCAGGAGCATTGCATAAGCCAAAAGGTAGAACTCTATAGGCAAATGTTCCCCAAGGGCAAGTAAAAGTGGTTTTATCTTGGTCTTCAGGGGCAATCTGAATCTGATTGTATCCATTGAAGCTGTCTAAGAAAGGAAAGAATTTCTTTCCTACCAAAGTGTCTAATACTTGGTCAATGAAAGGAAGGGGAAATTGGTCTTTTTGTGTTGCTTTATTTAACTCTCTATAATCCACACAAATCCTCCGCTTTCCATTCTTCTTTGGTACCACGACAAGTGGAGAGACCCATTTACTATCGGAGATAGGGTAGATAAAGTTGACATCTAAAAGTTTTTGAAGTTAAGCTTTTACAACATCTTTTAGATGATAATTAATTCTCCTTTGTGGTTGGCGAAGTCTCGCATCCTTTTCTATGTAAATATGGTGTGTACATAATTGGGGATCAATTCCTTTCATATCAGGGTAGTCCCATGCAAATGCTTCTTTATATTTCCTCAATAATTGGATGAGCTTCTTTTCTTGTTTGGAAGTGAGGTTGGAATTAATGTTTAAAGTCTTTCTTGGCTCAATTTCCAGGATTTTTCTATTTGGAACAGAGGTAGTAGGTATTATTTGATCATGTGTATCTTTAAGAGGATCTTCTTCTAATTCATTATCAAATGATGCTTCTATCATATGACATTGTACGTGGGATCTGGATTCAGCTTGACTAATAAAATTATTAATGGCATCATCTTCTGTTTGGTCTTTGAAATCCAGGGCCTCTTGTATAGTTAATGGAGATCTAATATTTTGAGTGAGGTATAATATCGGATGCTTATTAGTTTTCATTATTGTGACACTTGGCTGTGCTGGAGGATATAAGGCTAGGTTCTTAATATTTTCCCCTCTGGTTATGGTCATATTGCCTTGTCGGCAACCAATATAAGCATCAACAGTTGCAAGCCAAGGTTTGCCTAAGATAAACGGATTTCCATCAAGTCGGTTTTAGGGTTTATTATTAGAAAATCAGCCGAGTACTCCTAGGAGTCAACAGATACCATGAAATCATGTAGGGTGCCTTCTGGCCTAACCACAGAGCGGTCAACTAGTTCTAGTAATGTAGAGGTCGGTTCTATTGATGTGATGCCCAGTTTTTGGCAAGTGGTGGTTGTTAAGATATTAATTGCGGCTCCTAGATCAACTAAGGCATTTGAGAAGGTTTGACTAAAGGTTTGTACGATTACTATTGGATTGCCTGGGTCTTCGTATTTAACGGGTGTTTCTTTTTCTGATAATAAGTTAGATAGAGTACCAACTACTTGGACTTTTGGGTTATTTTTTATTTTCCTCCTTGGTTTCTTTATACATAATTCTTTGATAGTATTTTCATATATCAGAATTTCTTGAATGGCTTGGAGGAGTGGAATTTTTATGTACAGATTTTTTAATTCTCCCAGAATGTCAAAATCAGGGTATTGTATAGGCCGAGGTATAATTAATCATTCTGGGAATGGGGGAGAGGATGTGGTTGCTTGATTATAATTTTTTTGTTTAGTCACATCCTCTTCTTGTGGCGGTTGTTCTATAGGTAACTGATTTTCAATTTGAGGTGTCTTATCTCGCTAGTTTTCGATAATACGCCCAGATCTTAGTTGAAGGCCATTACACTCCCTTAGATCGGTCTCTATTTCTGGTGTTTCAATTGTTTGAATAGATTAGACTGGTCTGTTATTTGGATTCGGGTTGGGTTGGGCTGGGAGTTGCGGTCTTAAGTTAGACTGGGGGTTTTGTTGTAAGGCTGGTAGTGTAGGTCGAGGGAGCGGGATGGTTCCTACTAGCTGATTCATCGGTCTTTACCAGTTTGTTTGCCAGGCTTGACTCTGTGAAGTAGGAGGGGTCCATTGTGTTAGATAAGCATTATTTTGCCAATATGGAGGGGTATAGGGAAAATTTGGCCAATTGGATGGACTCACTTGATTCGGCCATGGAGATAGTGAAGGAAATTACTGTTGTGGCCAATTCGGCAAGGGAGGTTGATTTTGCCACATTGTACCATATGGTTGAGCATGATATTGTGGAGACTGAAAAGAAGAAGCTAGGTATGAAAACGTACCTGGTTGTCACGACTGCCATTGATGGCACTGATTGAGTAGATACACCGATTCTGGTTCTTCCTCTGCTTCCTTGTATACCGCTTTCAATCCAGGAAGTGAGGGACAACTTTCTGTAGAATGGTCTTTTGTACAAATGGCGCAAACTTGGATTGCATCTAATGGACACTCCTTATGGCTATGTTTCTTCCTGCATCTGGGGCAGAAGATTGCAAGATTCTATTCTACTTCTGCTTGCTTTTGTTTGGCCTGCATGATATCAAGTTGTGTTGTCAATGTTCCCAATATATTAGTTTTAAAAATTTCTAATAAATTTCCAATTTCTGCACGAGTTACTCCTTCTGTTGAAATTCTATTATCTCTTACAAACCGATCATGTTCTACTAGTTTCAATCTTGTGCTGCCTCTCAAGCTCCTAATACATAGATTAAGCTGTTTCAATCCATTATTCCTTCATTCCCCTAATTAATGTTGTTTTCAACACATTATCAGGTAAGGGTAATGATGCATAAGGAGATCTTTGAAGATTATATTGGAAACGTTTGACATACTCTTCTAACATTTCATTTGGTCTAGTTACCATTTGAAATATCTCATCTTTTAGCTCTCTAGACCTGTAATAGTCTTGATATTTTTTTAGAAAGGACTCTTTAATTTGGTCCCAGTTATTTATAACACCACCACCTAATCCCATAAACCATCTTAAAGCAGCCCCTTTTAATGTAGAAGGAAATAATTTCAGTTTCTAAGGGTCGGTGGTATAGTCATATCCTCTACACAGCACATCGAATTCAAATAGGAATGCATCCAGATATTCTGATGTAAGGCCATGAAAGGTAGGGATATGCTGAAGAGGAATTTCTTTCATGGGTGCATTAGCTATAGTATCCATGATGGGGTATTGCAGTGTAGAGGTTTGGGTGTTTGGCTGGTTTTGGGCCATTTGATCAAATATATGCCAATAACCTTCTGGGATGTCTAGGAGGGTATTCCTAGGTTGTCGAGGGGGAATGGCTCTAAAAGGAATGGCCTTAACAACAATTCCCTTATCTGGGATGACAAGAGTGCCTGATGTCTGGGGGGATTGAGTTTCTTCTACTTCTTTATAAATGATTTTTGCAGCACCTCCCTTATCTGGGCTGCTTAATAGCTGAATTACCCCAAGAGGAGACCTTGGTCCCTCAGTTTCTCCTGTCTCTCCTCTTCCTTCATAGAGGTTGCTGAGATTCCCTTCTTGCAATGATTTTAGGTTAGAATTTTCAATCTCTTGAAAATCTTGCTCTTCGGTTTGACTATGCACCTCAGAAAAGGTTACAGATGGTGATCTTGTGGCCTGAAGGGAACTAGTAAGATGTTTGGAAATAACTTTCCTAGGTCCTATTGAAGGCTGAGATTTTGCTTTCTTAAAGATTTCATCTATAAAGGTTGGTCGGCCAAGGGTCACCGTCCCCTTAGCTTTATCAGGCTTGGATAGAGTTTTAGGATTCTTTTTAGCTTTTTCTGCTTAGTCATGCACACAAATCAACTGCTAAGTTCTACCCAAACAAAATAGCGACAAATCTGTAGGAAAGCGGGCAGAGGAGCAGGGCCATTACATACTCCACATGTATGTTCTTACCTTCCGTCTTTAAAACCCAATTCTTTCCTAGCAGGCTCTTACATTACTTTGAAAAAGGAACAAATGGCTACACTCTTCCCCGGCAACGGTGCCAAAATGTTGAGCCATAAAAAGGGTATTTTTCACCTCTAATTACGTCACATTAACTTGTCAATCCAGGAACGATTTGTTATTTTGAAGAGTGTACTCAGTTTGAGGTGGTCATTTGTCAGAGTAATGCTAGTAGTATAGTGCTCAGAATACAAGAGTAAATGGATGCTTAGAACAAGATCTACCTACATCAAAGCACTCTAAAGTTTAAATCATGCACTCAGAAAACTAAGCAATTCATCAGTCAAGGGTCCAATAACAGTAACTCATCTCTTTGTAAACTGATGTAACTAAAGGGAATCAGGGAATAGATCATCAATCTGGGGGCCAGACAGCAAATGTCGATGCCCACTACAGTTTCAGATTGTTCTGCACACCAAAGCAATGATCACGCAAATAACGGGAAATGGAACAACAAATAAGAAATGAAACAACAACTAAGAAATAGAACAACATCTAATTCTTATGAGCATCATCACCTTAATCTACGAGAGTAAATGCAGCAATCATATCCTACAGATGGCAGTCTTTTCCTTAAGAATAAATCGAACAACATACGGGAATAAAAAGGCAACTGATTAATGAAATATGGAACAACACCTTAGAACCAAATGTAGATTTACAATAAGCTTAACACACGGTACACCTTAGCATCAAGAGAAACAGTAATATGATCTTGGCAATACAAATATCAACCTTAGTTATAAAGAGCACGACTGTAATTCGTAATGGAACAACAATATTCATTGAATCAGCAATCACAATTAAATGTAATCTCTTAGATGAATACAGTAATACCAATTAATAATTGTTACATCACAGTTACTCTGTAATTGGACAGCAACAGCATTCTGTAAAGACCAACAATATCATGTCAGCAATTAAGGGAATAACAATGTGTTACAGAGTTAGAATAAATGACACAACGTCCGTATCATAGAGAACAATATCACTTAAACTAACATAAACCCAATATAACAGAATTGTGATGTAAAATGACAAAGTTCATCAGATTACTGAACACAACTGAAAATGAAAACCACACATGAACTGAAAGTAATGGTACAGGAGCAAGTGTTCCACCAGGGCCGGGCCCTTAGCCTCCAAGGATACACCGCTTGAGATTATTCCAGGATCACAGACGAAGCAGCAACCAAATTTATATTAAAGAATTAAACATAGTTACATCAGATCACCTTCCAACGAGAGTCGATGATCAAAGTTTTAATGCAGAGCACAATTACATAAAAATTAACAGCGGACCCCCCCGGGCTAGCAATGCTGCCCCTATTTATAACAGCTACAACAGAGATATCAAGGAGGCGAAAATAGTTAAAGCAACGATCCCTCAGGATCAAAGGGTCCTGAGGGATTCGTCGAACTGTTAATCCTTAGTTATCTGGTTGTTTTCTTACGTCGAGTCGATATCCCCGTTTCCTTTCCTTCACTGAGATGTTTTAATTTAGATCGCCTTGTTTGCATATGGTCCCCCGCCAAAGGGACAGTGGTTAACTTGGCCCTATCTTTTTCTTTGGAACGACAATCTTTAGTTTTTCCCTTTTTCTGCATGAAAAATGGAAATTATTAGCACTTTCTTGTTGCATATGAATCCTATAGATTTTTGTCATAATTTCTCATTATCTACCTAGTTCATGATACAAAGATGTTACGAGTTCTAAAGAAAACATGACAAAATGATCAACAAAAACATACCTTCTTCTGTACTCCACACATGACATCCTAGAAATCTAAAACAAGGTAAATTAGGTAAGTCCTCATTCTCACTTTACAAAAGGTATAGTTTGTTCCATTGAAAAGAGGAGCTCTTTTAGTAAGACTACTATCTTGGCTGACCATATTTTGGATTGGATCCACCTTCTAGTTGTTAGATAGTTGGTGAAGGAACTTGCTCTGATACCCATTCTTGGAAACTAGAATAATATTGAGGGGGGTGAATTGGTATTATGTAAAATTTAAACAATTATTTATCCATATAAAAAAAATTCAATAATACAACATTGCATCAATCACAAAAAGAATTGGACACATGATGTTTACATGGAACTCCATACAAGAGAAAACCACAAATATTCTTTTATTTTTAATGTAAATGCAAGAACCAAATTTGATTTACATCAAATTATATAGGCACCAACCTATAGGAAGCTCCAACCTCCTTTTGTTTGCAAGCACCCACTCACTGGAAGCACCAAATCTCACTATTTGCAAGCACTAACCTGTTGATCTTTTCAAGAACCTACCTAAAGGAGACTCTAATCCCCTGATAGACAATTTTAATATTAGTTCTGTCCAACTTCTCTGATATATTCTTTGCAACACTCACTTTCTTTGTTTCTCAACAAGATTCTTATACACCATAACTTGATATTTATGACATTCAATTGTTTCAACATCTACCCAATCCTCTCATGCCCATTATCTTCCTTATCTATATTTTCATCAATCTTCTGCTCAATAAAGAAATCAACTTATGTAAATTTATGTAGCTTCACACCCAATCATGAACTGCAATAATTCTGTTTTTATTCAACAAGCTTTTTTTCTTCTAAATCATGAGGACACGAGACATTTTTGAATCCTGTTTTATTTTTGCAGCTATCTCAAATTTTGGGTGTTTTTCATTATTGGCATCCTATGAAACACCAAATTTCCACCTTCATTTATTAAATTTGGTGCACAAGCCAACACTTCAGAAACCTCACCAAATTTCAATCTAAGCCCTTGAATTTTAGCTCCTTGATGCATATGACACTTCTTTCTTATAATGAATTTTTGATGGAATTCGATTATCTGACCCTTCCAACTCTACATTGGGTAGCATGTTCCCATATGTGCTTTAGGCCTGGGTGTCTGTGCATCCAAATTAAATATGGGGTGATCTGTTCCCCAATCCTTACTGTTAATTTTTCTTAGGGATATATTTTTCTTTTCTTTGATAATTGCATTTCGTCATTTTCATATTAAATTCATCCCATAACATCATATCATTATTCAGATTTACAACATTATTTATCAACCTATGCAATAATGTAGAAATAACAACATCATCATCAATGCAACAGAATATAAAAGAATAATAGATGAAAATAATTTACACATAGAGACACCAGGATTGGTCGGAGACTAGGGCGAAACCCACTATAGGGAAAACCATTTCAAATTCTTCTTATTCGATTGTCATTGAACGATTTAGCAAAAGAGAGTACAACGATCCATATCTTCATCCATACAACTATCCAGCATAATGAACTAAAAAATATCATGAGATGAACCCAAAAATGCGAATAATAAAAATCCTACGATCAACTATCACTATCTATGGTCAACAACAAAACCCTATGGTTAATGAGAAAAATATGTGGTTGATTGATAAAACCAAAACTTAGGTCCTAACCACACACAGAGAGTGATGTGTGTGTGGCTGAAACACTCCAATTGTATGCATGAGCCTATGTGCCCATGGTTGTAGCCAAACATTTCTTGTTACAAGCTTGTGGTTGTGACCCAAAACCCTAGACATGTGTGCGAGCTTCAGACCCTGCAATTTCAGATCTGTGTGAGCCAACCTCCATGAACTGCCTTAGACCTATTCAAGCCAAAAATGAAAGAAATAATAATAGAAGAATGATTCATGATAATTTCCAAATGAGGGTCACTTGAATTGTATTCATAGTGAGTGTCCAATTTATCTTCCAGGATGACTTGATCAAATATGCACATATGGGGATTAATTCAAAAATACACTTTCCCTTGTCCAATTTGAGCGCTTCAATAAACAAAATTGGTCCTCTTGAAAAGAGGAATCTCGTCCCATGGTTGGAATTTGTTGTTGAGCTGCCAAATTAACACTCCCTCTCAGCTAGGGAGAAATTCCAACTGCATCATGTAATCACTACAAGAAACATGTCAACAAATCATATCCTCTCTCAAGTATCTCATCATCAACTATTGACACTACTCATCTCTGCTCATTTCTTCTTATCCCAACTTATCTCTTGATTGTCTTTGCTCATATGTTGAAAATTCTCGAATTTAAAAGAAGAAGAATTTGACATTTGTGGGGAGCCTAAGCTACCACCCTCTATCATGTCGGAGAGCACATCTCAATCTGAAACAACATGAGGGAGTGCATCTCAACTTGAAAATACACCGGGGAACACATCTCAACCCAAAATCACTAAGAGTGGGGAGCCCAATGCTACCACCTAGGAAACATCAGAAAGCTTATCATCATGGATCACATCTCAACCTGAAAACCAATGACAATGAGGAAGGTCCTATTGGACACTCTCACCTCATGTCTAGCAATAGGCAAGATACTTCTTACGAAGCAAGGATCACAACCATCCCACGATGTATTCAATGTGCGAGATACCACTTTCTATATGAGGTAAGGATCACAACCATCCTATTTCTCACTAATCTTCCCAACAATGACCCTCAACAGTCATGTGGTAGAACACCTACATTAAATTAGCTTGGGTGAGATACCCAACTTACCAAAGGTAAGTATAACACACCCCTAAGCACTCTCTCAACCCCTCGGCCATACGGGGAGAAGTATTCCCAACAAGCCCAACTTGTGGGTATGATTCCAATTGGGGTATACTCTATATAGACCAAGATAGGGGAGCTAACATCTCCAATCCTATGGGTGACAGATAGGGTAGAAACATCTATGACCCTATTGTCTAGAGATCTCTCAACCCCAAGATCCCTCCATCTCAACTCCTTACCCCGGGAGCTCAGATGGTGGGAAGATTTTCCTTAATGTTCTCGATCAGTGATGATCTCTGTAGATCATAAACATATCATTGTTCTCATATTTGGTACCAAATTAATCATCACATCACAATCAAATCAAATATTATATAAAAAATATATATGTCACAAAAAGGATACATTATTCATCCTCCCTCTCACGGAGGCGACAACCACAAGCCTAATATTGTCTCATACAACAATGTTGTCTTAAGAGATTTTAGTCCCATCTATATATGGGTTTCTCTTCCAATTAGATCCCCCTCAAAATTATTGTAATGTATCCATGTCATATCTAGAACCTACTCAAACAACTCTCCAAATAAATTCTTCAACCTGCCTCACAACTAGCTATGCCAACAACATGATATTCAACCTCGATTGTGTTTAAAGCTATGAAATTTTCATCCAAAAATATCATGGAAGATCTCATAATAAGGAAACACCCAAATGTTTGCATCTCATCAATAATGATCCCAAACAACATCGTACATCCATGCAGTCATATATCACTGGAATATTTTCTTAGACCAAAAATTGATCCTCCCATGCAAATATCTCGAAGTGTGTTCGATGGCAACTCAATGTATGAAGAGGCTCAATCATGGGTTGACTCAGATTCTATGCAAAACATATGAATATACAGATGGGTGTTCACATGGAACATCAATACTTCAATAAACTATTGGTTGTCAAGACAAGTCTAGCAATATCTGTGCATAATTCAATTGAAGTGTGTAAGGATTTTCATTTCCAATTACCAAAAACTCTTCAATAGCTTCATGATATAGATTTTATTTTCCAAACTTCAGAAAGTAATTCATCATGCCGTGATTCTTCATTTCAATCTTCAGAGGCCAACTCCCCCTTACTTTGATCATTAGAAGCTCATTACCTATCAAGAATAGACCATCAACATATAAAACCAAAATCAAAGCCATACCTTGGACCACTTTTGAAGTATAGGTTTGGATCGACACATCTTCCTAGATTCACTAGATAAATGTTAATGCAGACATACCAGGTTTTGGGAGCTTGCTTTATGCAAACATAACACTTGACCAAACCAATAGGCTCAACCTCACACAAATCAACACTGTGCAATCACTTCAGCTAAGTCATCATGTCAAGCCTTAGATGCCAAATCAAAACTAATATCAAATTTATAAGAGTTTTTGCCAATTATCATTGTGACAACTCGTAAGTAGAGCTCACTTCCAAATATCAAGTTAGAAAAACCTTTATATACCAAGCATTATCCAATGAAACTTTATCAATCCATCCTTATGATCATGAATCTATAGGTTTTAACCCCATGCAGAAATTACCTACCTACAAATTCTAACAATAGAAAATAAAAAATGCGAGAGCATAACACATAAAACACATATACACAGACATTTCCCCTGGATCCAAAAACAGGGACTACCAGCTTGATTTTTTTCATTATGTTCCTTTCCATGTTACAATACATATTTATACATGCCGAAGCATACAATACCATGGACTGAAAACCATCGCGTCCAAAACCATGGACCAAAAACCATCGCGTCCAAAAACATGTGCGGAAACCATGCACAAAACCATAGGTAGGTCTGCCCAACCTATTATAGGGTCCAAAAAACATTCCCCTGGGGCACTGACTCGGACCTCGTAGAGTGGGGCTACCTGCCCCCCTCAAACCCGCTGTGCAATCGACACAACGAAGGGGGGGATCCACCCCCCTTCTAACCCCCCGGTTAAATACACGGGCTAGTCGTGGAAAAAATACAACACAACCCAACATTCTCCCACTTGTTGTTTTCTTTCCATAGGGGGCCACAGGAAAGATTATTCATTTTTCCAGCCCTGCAACACCCATTGTTTCTCTACACCAAGAGAACTTCTCAGAGCTCACAGATTTTGTCAATGCATTTGCAGTATTCTTCAAAGTGTCCGTCTTTACCAGCAACACTTTTTTGCCTTCTATCATATCCCTCACAAAGTGATACTAAACATCAATGTGATTTGTCTTTGAATGACAAGAAGGGTCCTTTGCTAAGAAAATTTCACTTTGGCTATCACAGTCTATCCTTATAACTCCCTGTACTAACCCCATACTTGGAGACAATCTCTGCAACCAAACTGATTCCTTGCTTGCATGAGTGGCTTCCATGTATTTTGCTTCTGTAGTTGATAGTGCCACTACAGATTGTTTCTTACTCATCCAACTAACTGCACTTCCAAATAGGTTAAACACATACCCACTTGTAGATCTTCTTTGATCCAGATATTCAGCCCAGCCTGCATCAACAAAGCCATGAATATACAACACTCTATCCAATCCTGGTCTTCCTTGGTAGAAAAAACCATAATCACTAGTGCCACGCAAATACCTGAAAACCCGCTTCACTGTTGTCTAGTGCTCCTTCCCTGGTTTTGACATAAACCTGCTAAATACTCCCACTGCATGTGCAATGTCTAGTCTAGTACATACCATTGCATACATCAGGCTACCGACTGCACTTGCATATGGAACACGAGACATGTCCTCTTCCTCTTCTTATGTCTTAGACACTGTTCGACAAATAACTTTACACCTATAGGAATAGGAACCTTCACCAGTTTAATATCCTGCATATTAAACCTTTGCAGTAGTGTCTTGACATGCTTCCTCTTGTTTAACTAGAGCTTCCTCTTTGCCTGATCCCTTTTAATTTCCATGCCCAAAATATAGTTTGCAGCACCAAGATATTTCAGGTCGAATTTGGAGGACAATTGGGTCTTCAAATCCTGGATAATTTCTTTGTCATTTCCAACCAGCAACATATCATCCACATACAAGACTAGATAAATAACACTGTCACCAATTAATTTAAAATACACATAATGATCTGCTTTGCTTCTGGTGAAGCCAAGTCC
>APFE030259712.1:0-14250 GCA_000404065.3 Pinus taeda
TATAGTTATAATTTTATTAATTTGGTGTATTGATATGTTTTTAGGATAATATAAATGTTATTAAAAATACTATTTTAATGTTTTGTTTTAAATAAAATAAAAAGTATTATATAGAAAGCTTCTCTTGGTGAGGAGATATAAAATCTCTACTAACATGGTCAACCAGGTGAAGGTGAGAGCTTATATGTCCCCAAAAATGGCCCATCATTGGCATGGGACTAACCACTCACGTGCACCCACACAATCCATTGCCAATAAGGCACAACCACTCACATGCATACATGCACACAACAAACATAGGGTGCACATAAACATGCACATACCCAAAAACATTACACATTGAATCATAAGGTGACATGCTAACACACATCACACTTACTATGAACTTTAGAATTGACATTATTTTCTTCATGTGATTAAGGTTGAGTATAAATATTATGATGTTGATAGTTACATTTATTTTATAAGTTAATTATTATGATATTAAAATTAATAAGTATTTATTTTCTTTATTATATTTAAAACAATGATTATCATTAACAAATTTTAAATAATTATTTTTTCGATATATTATTAAATTATAGTATTATGACAAACAAAATTATAAATTATTGAAATTAATAAATTGTTTTGAATAAAATTAATAAAATTTATTTATTGTATTGATTTTAGTATTAAATAATTATTTAATATGTATTATAACAAATTGATGTTATTATAAATACTATAGTATTGTCTTTTTTTCCTTTTTTAAGGGACTTGAACCTTGAGTCTCGTGAGTTGCATAGTACTTTATAACATGACAATCACTAATTGACTTGTAACCTCTTTATGGTTTTTGTTAGTGGTTATTTGTAATGAATGTATATATTCTTATTTTGCAAAATAATAGATTAATACTTATCAGATATTTTAAATTTTAATAAAAAAAATGAAAATAAAACAAAGATTAGTAAAAATGGAATAGAATGATAGAAAAGAGGATAATTTAAAATAAAAAGAGAAAATAATAATAATAAATAATATAGAAAGACTTCATAAATATTTAAACCAATGTTTAATTGTACAGGTTATAATTTAAACTAATATATTTGTAAGTTAATATTCTAAATAATGTATTTATATATACAAATAATGATGGTATATTTATAATCATATAAAAATATATTCACACAAATTACACTCATATATCTACAAGTAAATAATACATATATAAATATAACACACAAAGATTCAAACACACATAAAGAATACATTCATACACATACACAAAATACATGTTACACAGTATTTTGTCACCGTCCCTATTACCTCGTCTCCCGTACATTGGAGGACCTATTCCAGGACCTGTGAGAAGTGACATAACTTGAAAACAACTGCATTGTATCCCCTTGAGTATGTACTTCATATGCCCTGAAGACACCTTCTGCAAAATACCCATAAATATAGCCCTTTTTCCATTGGTGCTATTCCACAGTGTATCACTTGCGCCAATGGGGGAAATCCTCTAAAGAGGGCGCGCCAGCTGGCGCTCTGTGTTAGAGTCGCACTAGCGCCATCCCAATTGGGTAAAGTTTTTAATAAACAAACTTTTGAAGGTTCTTCCTAACCTATTCATGAACTAATTCTAGTTTAAGTTAGTTCAGTTGGGCTTCAAATCTCCCAAGGAGGGAAGTAGTTCTCCACCTCTTATGGAAGCTTCCTAATGATAAGGACAATCCCATGAATCTTGTGGATGATCCTATCTTCTTCTCCTCTCTCTATATAAGCTTGTCCTTTTGCCTTTGACAAGCTAGTTAATAATTCTACTCTTCAAGCTCCAAATTCTAAGTCCCAAAGTCCGAGAATTGCTAAGCTCATGCTACAATAGGCCTTGTTCATCCCCATAAGGCAATATCTTTAAGGAGGAGATCCATGTCCAAGTAATCAATGAGAGAGAGGCTTGTTCCCCATCCCCTACAAGCTTTGCAAGGCATGTGTTGTTGATCACCCAACCAAAGGAGGATTTGACGTCAGAACTTGGTTGTATTCTCTTTCGTTTATCAATAATAATAGACGACTATTATTATGGTGCCACTCATATTGTCTTTATAATGATGTTTGAGTTGTATCCTTTCTGACTGATACATAGTTGCATTTCTTGGATTTTATGCTTGTATTTGTCTTTTTCTTTGCATGTGCAGGTGTCTGTTCATGAGGATCGTGAGGATTGTGATGAGCTGAAGCGAAAGAACGGAAGCGACGACTCTTCTACGAATACTAGCATTGGATTCGAGGTATGCCCTCATCATCGGCCTTTACTTTGCAATTAGGAACCTGTGTATTAGCGTTGTTTGATTGTTGCTAGACCCCATTTAGGCTAGTGAGATCACCTCTGTTCGCAGAGGGGATTTACCTGTACAACAATTTGCCGACTCCGCTGGGGGGTTGGTTTTTGCCTTGTTTGTTTATCTTGTCTTGTTGTTTAATTTGTAAACTTTAGACGGAGCCTGAAGTCTGGCCAGATAGCCTTCAAAACGATATTTCTTTGCATTAGCGAAGTAGATCAACGCTACTTCAGTCCATCTCCAGTTTGGTTTGCAAACTGAACGGCTTGGAACTTGCCTTCTTCCTTGGTTTATCCCACTTGTTTAGCTTTCTGGGTTGAATGCCTGTGTTATTTTTTGCGTCTTGGTGTACTTAGGTATTGTTGGTTTGGCCTTGGCTCTTTTGTTTGTATTTTTCCATAGCAAACTTGGTTGGTGCTAGTTTATAGCATGCCAGTCACTCCAGTTGGCACAAGTTTCACATTTACAAGTCGTGCCAATTCCTGAAAGGCACTTGTTGCAGCCTAACAGTCGCGCCAGGCCTGTAAACTTTTGCAGTTTGCTTGGTTCTGAACTTTTTGAGCTTTGTTTTTGTCCTGAGTACCTTTATCAGACTACTTGAGTGTGTTGGAGTGTGATTTGACTGGTTTTGATCGCTACCCTTTGGGTGTTCGCTTTTTTCTACCGATTTCGCATTTCTTGCCCTAGGGCATCTAGTGGCCTTGCGAATCGAGCCTTCCTAAGGTGTTTTGATCTTTTCGTGGTCCAGTTGCCTCTTTTATTTGCTCCCTTACTCTTTTTTGGTAGTTGTGAATCGTTTTGTTGCGTTATTTGGGTGATTTGCTTCGCCTTCACTTGAATTCCGCTTCATCTCACTTTGAGCCCAGATCACATGGCTCATTGTTGTCTTTGGGATCTTTTTGGTTCTTTGGATGCTTGATTGTTGATTTGAGGAACTGAACGTGTTTGTATTGCAAAGAATTTGTTTGTGTTATTTCTCAAAAGTTCTTTAGTGCATTTTTCAATCAATTAATGAAAATTAGGACTTTTCATTTCGATTAGTGATTTAGTGATCTTAAAGAAAAGTTTATTGATTTGCATTAGCTACATTAGGGAAACTCTTTTGTTGTTTGTGATCGTTTTGTTTGCATGAAAGCTCTTTAACTCTCTTGCAATTAGCATTCATCGAATGGAATGAAATTTTTTGGCATATAGATTTCATTTAGCGATTTTGAGAGATTACATATGGTAGGACCTGAAAACCGAAACTTAACTCAAGATCAACTTTAAAATAAATCGAATGAATCTAAAAACGCATTGGAACATAATGCTCACATTCTAGAGGTCTAGGCTAGAGATGTGCTCCGACGTCGTTAAACCTAGTCACTTTTGTTTTCACTTAAGGTTGGGTGGTTCCTCCTTTTGTGACTCAATTGTGGTCTAGTACGGACTTGTACTCCCACGTACCGTCGAGTATATACGGGGAGACTCCACTAGGTTATCATCCTTGATCCACAAGAAGCCGTGTCTACCACCTTACAGCCTATAACACACCGAACACATCATTCGGGAAGATTGACTGCCGTACGGAAAGTTCTTGGTTTTCATATGATTGCTAAGGTGTATATGTTGTTGTACAAATTATCTGGTAAACCCCTTGCCTAGTTTCTCCAGAGTAGTCACTTTTTGATCCTTTTCAGACTCCTTAAAAGAAAAGGCTCACTTGAGGATTTGTCACTTCGGGCTCACTAAATATTCAAAGGCGACTAGAGTAATCTTTTGTCCTTTTCTCGACTCTTAAAACATGAAAAGGTCAAGTTGTGTCCTAAGGTCAAGCTCAACCTTCTAGGCAAGTAGGTCTGTCCCAAACCCAACCAGGACAACCTTCCGGCCAGATGGCCCATCCTCAGTCTTCCCAAGGACATCTCACTCAGCCTGCTCAACCGGGCATGCAGATGGTCCCTGCTTCTCAAGCTCAACTTGGTTTTCAGCCCCAGACTCAAACTGGTCTCCAGCTGCAAGGTGGGTTTCAATGCCAACCTTCTTACAAAAACACAACCTGGTTCCCAGGCTCAATATGGAGCCCAACAACCGTATGGATACCAGCAACCCTAGAGGCAAACTCAGTTTTCCCCGTATCAAAATTATCAACAGCCGCAGGTCACCCCTTATCAAAATTACCAGCAACCAAATGTTGCTCCAGCAGGTCAATATGGTAACCAATGGGGCACTGGGGGGCATATCTAGAATCAACCGTCCGGTTATGGATATAACCCTTACGGGCAGAGTCCCTACATACAAGGTCCTTTTGGACCTGGCCCGTCTGGACAAAGTCAATGGGGGCAACCAACAACTGGGTGGAACTCTGGCCCTACCTCATATCCACAACCGCAGATGTCTTTCAACCCTCAGCTACAATTTCTAGGAACGTTGGAACTGCCCGATGTGTCAAAATTAACCAATGATCCTATCTTGCATAATCCACAATGCACGCCGGTTCCAACCAAGATACTCGGCGATTGTCCCAAATTTGACGCCAAAGCTGGAGAGGATCCTCAAGCCCATGTAATGACTTACCACCTTTGGTATTTGTCCAATTCATGGCTTGACGATTCAGTTCAGCTTCGCCTATTCCAAAGGACTCTCACCGGCTTCACTGCTAAATGGTACATTGAATTGATCTGTGCGTATTTTCAAGATTTCAATTCATTGGCAATGGCATTCCTCACTCATTTTCAGTTACCCATTCGGTACGAGACGAGAACGCATCTCCTTATGTCTCTCAAGAAGGACACGACTACGCACATCTCTGATCATATACATGAATGGAGACGGCGTCGTCGGTTGATCAAGTTCTGGATTCCTGATCAACTCCTCACCAATTAGTTCACAACTTCCTTTGTCCCTAAGATCGCATGGGACATTGCTATGGGAGCTTGTGTGACTAAAGAGAAAGCTATCACATGTGCCCAGTACCTTGACTTAGTTTATTCTTAGTCAGTTACTTTATATGAGTATTTTCCTGATGCCCCGAGACCCGGTACATCCAAAGATCCACCAAAGCCATATGTTGATGGGGTTATTGGCTCTATAAATTCATCGTCGAAAAAATCATCTTCAAACCCTGGGAAGCAAAAATCGAATGCTTCTAACGAAAACACTTCTCAGCGTGGTTCTAATTCTAGAAGTACTTCCGAGGTTAATGCGGTTAAGTCCACCACGGCGAACAAGGCCTCGAAAGGAAATAAAAAGGGGAAAGCGAAGAATAAGTCTGAGCAACCCAAACAGGATTCCTCCAAACCTCCACTCGAGGAAGGAGCCAGCATAAACCAAAGTCTCCCTATCTTATCTGTGATGAGGATCATTATACCAAAGACTACCCAAGGCGATTTGAGGTTAGTCATTTGTTGAAAGGCGCTCCTAGGATTCCTGTGGTTCTAAAAGAACCTTTCCCCTCTCAACAGACTCAAATGGTGGCCGATCCTTCTTCGTCTTCATCTCCCTTCAGTTCCCAAGTGTTCATGGCTGGAACCATTCTCGTTCATGTAACGACTCGAACAAAGGAATATCCGTCATCCGTTAGGAAGGAGCCTGAGGTCACCTCGAGCGCTCCTCCGTCCAGTTCTGGTTTGATCCACATCGAGAGACCTAATACTGAGACGCCCATCCGACCCCCTCCCAAAGGAGTACTCCAGAGATCATCTTACAACCCAAATGCTCGTGCTGCCCAACACTATAGCATAGTTGAGGACGTAGCACAGGCTCCATCTGCTATGTCCGCTTTAGAAGTTCTCCAGAGCTGCCCCCCTCAGAGGAAGTCCCTGCTATTGGCCATCAGTGGCATCGACCCGACAGATTCAAATTTGATCACCTTTGATCTCGAGAGCCATGTCCCAAGGCTGCCTCATCAGATCGCCTTCCTCATACAAGTCATCATCAATTCGAAAACGATCCATCGTGCGGTTATTGATGAAGGCGCATCAACTTGCATCATGTCTGCTGCTTGTTGGAAAGCGATCAGGTCCCCGACTTTGAGCCAGTCTCCCACGATGTTGGAAGCCTTTGATGGTAGAGAATCACGTCCTTATGGTATCCTTCAACGATTGCCGATTACTTTAGAAGGGAAAATCTTTGAAGTGGAAGTTGAGGTCGTGGACACAAATCTTACTTACAACCTCCTTCTAGGCTAGAGTTGGACATATGCCATGCGTACCGTGGCTTCGTCCCTCTTCCGTGTCATTCGCTTCCCTCATAAGGGAAAAATTGTCACGGTAGACTAGCTCTCCTTCTTCGCTTCTTCTTCTGAAGGCAATGTGCCTTTCGTGGAGCATACCTCCATCCCTTACGGGAGTGTGGGAGTCGGGCTCCTCGAAGACCCTACCTCTGAACCTTGGTTCGCTCAGTTTGGTTTCTACTCATTCTGATCCCTCATTGCACACTATTATGACCCTCGGTCCCTCTGCACAAGGGGGCATTGATCCTCTATCTTGTAAACCTCGCTCAACCGAGGGGCATGGGCAGATCACCAGTGCTGTTGATCATTTTATAAAGCAGGCCGAGACGACACCTACATTATCTAAGCCGGTTACGCAACAGTGCGATAAGGCAAGTCTCGAAATGGGCTTGACTTGAACTATGCATGAATCTAGGCACTCTTTTTTTTGTATATACGTGTGCTTTCAACAAGTGTGTTTTGTGTGCATGTTTTCATATTTTTGTCTTGTTTTGTCGGCGTGATTTCCACTTATTGTGTCTTTTTTCTTATTGGACAGATGTCTAGATTGCCTTACGTTGGTTTCGGTGATGGTGCCTCCCGCAGTACATGCAACTTGTCATCTGTCGCATGGATGATCTACAATCCTCACGGTGAGTTAGTAGACATTCAAGGGGTTTGTCTAGGTTGTAAAACGAACAATGTCGCTAAATATAGTGCTGTGATTGAATTATTAGTTGAGGCGATTAACCTAGGCATTCGAACACTGGTTGTAAACTTGGACTCTCAGCTTACGTCCACGAACTCAACGGGCGTTATTCTGTCAGAGATCATCGGAACTTAAGGTTGTATTTACGTGTTAAGTTATTAGAAATGGATTTTGATTTCATTACTTATCAACATATTCCAAGACGGCTTAACACGTTAACCGATGCATTAGCTAATTATGTGTTGGACAGGAATTTGCATAACATGTAATTCAACATAATACAAGAAGCATAAAATACAATAAACCATAAAACATATGTACATATATATATATGTGTGTGTGTGTGTGTGTGTGTCCAAAATGCTGCACCTCATGCATCATAAAAAAAAAATACATTTTTGTCTGAATACATCTGGAGACAACATGTCTCTCAAAAAATATGCATGAAAAGAAATAGCCTAGATATCTAGTCTTGGTGGTGCTCATGGTAGCACGTCACCGCTCGCACTAAATGCCTCAGAAGCCGGTGGATGCGAGTTGGCACCCCCACTGTGTGCCTCTCGTACGCTAGCAGGACATCCGCTAGCCGAGCGTAATCTTGGATCCCTCAAGTGATAGCCTTGAGGTTCTGAATAAGCTCCCCTCTATCACCACCCTCCTCCTGAGGATCTGCTCCTGCTGCTAATACTGGGTGTCTCCTCGCTATGGGAGAAATGCCAGCTGGACGCTCTGGCCTGACATCTGCATATGCATATAAAAGTCATTAAGACAAGCATGTACTGACAAAAAAATCATAAAAACACAAAATCAAAAAATGAGGTCATAATAATCTCCTCGTCCCAATCCTCTCCCTCCAATAGGGGAAGGTCAGTGTCTCTGGTGAAGTTTGTCCCCACATATGGCCAATCCTCCACTACAATCAGTTGGCGGCGAAGCCACCCGAAAAACTTGGGTCTAAAGGACATCTGCAGACAGCGACCACCCCTCGGCATCAGTACCGCCCATTGAGGCATCCTCAGCTCTTGAGGTGCTGGGTCTGGAACAAAGGCCCCTTGGCCCTAGAAGCTTGGCATGCATTCCAGGAAGAACGTCACCAAGATGGAGCCATATCCGAACTGCTGCAGCTTGCCCTTCTTGGCTTTGCTCAGCTACCTCTTCATATTGGTCGTCACTATTGACGCCTAGTTGAAGACTGGCAAACTAAGGCACTCTGTAGCCAAGATCAAATGGTTCTTTGTAGCTTCATGGGGCGCCTGTGCCCCCATAGCTCGTGTGATGGTAAAGAGCAATGCTCTCAGGGTCAAGTTCGGAACGGTGGGGATATCCACCTTCGAGCTGCCCTGCTTGTATCTGGCACCTCGGCAAACTCGGGCCTTCACCTCCTCCATCTTCTCTCCAGATGGTCTGCTACCAGTCAATCGAGGTACCGTCCCCCATCATGACAATCCAGTGAGGAAGTAGACATTGGATACGTCTAACTCCAATGCTTGGTCCCGTATTTGGAACACCTATTCCTGTATGTCTCACAAGTTGACCAAATACTGTAAAAGCTCTGGCTGAGCTCGCAAATAGGACAACATGAAAATTTTCTTGAGCCCACATGCTCTAAGTGCCTCCATGCATTCCTCATCTGCTAAGGCCAATGGGTCTACTTGGTCATGTTCTCGTTCTTTCCACACAATCACCATCTTTTGCTCTTTTCTGACTCTATAAATGTGAAAAGAATTCCGAGTTGGTCCTCTCGACTCATTAAATGGAAATGAGAGGTGGTCGTCTTTAAACCCTTTTTTCGACTGTTTAATAATGAAAATATTGTCAGATCCTTGTCATTTCCGGTTCATTAATGGTCACGAAGCGATGTGGTTTTGATCGCTTTTTTACTTTTTTCAGATCATAATCACTACTTATGAAAAGTACTCCTTGGTCGTAATGATTGGGTGGTTCTTTCGAGCATGGTTTTATACTTTTTCGGGCTCGAGAGACACACCTTTACAAAAAAGGACACCCCTGGAGTTTCCTTTTCGTTGTCTTTTCAAACTCTCTAAACATGAAAAGGCGCCGAGTTCTTCCTTTGTCAGACTCGTTGAAACTTAATGACATCGGATTCCATCATGATGACGCCTCCCAAGCATATGTTATCCACATCAATCTTGTCATCCAAAAATAACAGAGGTACTCGCCTGAAATGGTGGGGGAATAAAGGAACCACAATTATCGTCGTGTCGACAGTATGTCGCTCTTGAACATGGTACTTGTCTGCATTCATTTCTGGGTGGGGACATCTCATCTTGTTTTACACTTGCCTCCGTGGGTTTGGGTTATCATGTTTGACCATTCATCTGCTCATCGTCTTGTCACCATGACCCTTGATCATTTGATGTCAAATACTACCATGTCCACTGTCGTGCCGCCGATATGTTCAAGAGAATTTGACCTCTGCAAAATACTCAACCTCCCTCTGATACCTCACACAAAACAATTTATCCTTCTGTGTCTCGTGTCGATGATTTGGGAAACATTATGGCCCACCTTCGATCAAGGTCACTTCCTGTCGACTTCAGCTCATTATCCAGGAAGTCGACTTAGAAACTCCCTTCAGGTACCTTGGAGCTTGGATGCCTCAATGGCAGGTTCTTCATGTTCGACGTGAGGTTTTCATCATTGGCCTCTGATCGGATGATTCTACGGGTGTTCAACACCGACTCACTGATTCGCACACCGTGGATTGGACCTATAGTCCCTTGAGGACCATTATCATTATTGGTGGTACCACTTGTGTCTGTTAACAGTTTTCGTCATTGACTAGTAATCAGAAGATGTTCTCGCATGTTCGACTTCGACTCCCATATTGACATGCTTGAACTTGTACTTTGTTCGAGTCGCGATGGAGCGCAAGAACCTGGATTTTGTCTGTTGAGATCCAGGTTGCATTTTGTGGATTATTATAATCACTACATGACTCATTCACTGGATGGCTGCGACCATGCCTGAGTCTATTCGTTGATCCTCACTGGATGGCTGCATCCATACCATGGATCCAAATTTTTATGTACTCTGCTATGGATGGCTACGCCCATACAACGTACATCATGTACATGAGATATTAGTTGTACTTCGTGCAGGTTCTCTAGCGGCCGTGTTTTCAGTCGACCATGTACTTGTAAAGCATTTCACCCCTCTCTCTCTCTCAGGCTTCATGCTTTAGGGGGCATCTGTTACACAGTATTTTGTCACCGTCCCTGTTACCTCTTCTCCCGTACATTGGAGGACCTATTCCAGGACCTATGAGAAGTGACATAACTTGAAAACACTTGTATTGTATCCCCTTGAGTATGTACTTCATATTCCTTGAATACACCTTCTGCAAAATACCCATAAATATAGCCCTTTTTCCATTGGTGTTGTTCCACAGTGTATCACTCGCGCCAATGGGGGAAATCCTCTAAAGAGGGTGCGCTGGCTGGCGCTCTATGTCAGAGTCGCACTAGCGCCAACCCAGTTGGGTAAAGTTTTTAACAAACAAACTTCTGAAGGTTCTTCCTAACCTTTTCATGAACTGATTCCAATTTCAGTTAGTTCAGTTGGGCTTCGAATCTCCCAAGGAGGGAAGTAGTTATCCACCTCTCATGGAAGCTTCCTAATGATAAGGACAATCCCATGAATCTTGTGGATGATCCTATCTCCTTCTCCTCTCTCTATATAAGCTTGTCCTTTTTCCTTTGACAACCTAGTTAGTAATTCTACTCTTCAAGCTCCAAATTCTAAGGACCAAAGTCTGAGAGTTGCTAAGCTCATGCTACAAGAGGCCTTGTTCATCCCCATAAGGCTATATATTTAAGGAGGAGATCCATGTCCAAGTAATCAAGGAGAGAGAGGTTTGTTCCCTATCCACTATGAGCTTTGCAAGGCATGTGTTGCTGATCACCTAGCCAAAGGAGGATTTGACGTAAGAACTTGGTTGTATTCTCTTTTGTTTATCAATAATAATATATGGCTATAATTATGGTTCCACTCATATTGTCTTTATAATGATGTTTGAGTTGTATCCTTTTTTACTGATACATAGTTGTATTTCTTGGATTTTATGCTTGTATTTGTCTTGTTCTTTGCATGTGCAGGTGTCCGTTCATGAGGATCATGAGGATTGTGACCAGCTGAAGCGAAAGAATTGAAGCGATGACTCTTATATGAATACTAGCGTTGGATTCGAGGTAGGCCCTCATCATCGTCCTTTACTTTCCAATTAGGAACCTGCACGTTAGCGTTGTTTGATTATTGCTAGACCCCATTTAGGCTAGTGGGATCGCCTCTATCCGCAGAGGGGATTTACCTGTACAACAATACAATTAAACAAGACACATACAAATGTATCAAATAATAGATTTATACTCACATAAAGAACATGTTGATACACATGAAAAGAATACATGTAAACAAGATGCATATAAGTGTAGGAAAGAGTAGATTCATACACACATAAAGAATACATTGAGACACATACAAAGTATACAAGTAAACAAGACACATACAAATGTAGCAAAGAATGGATTCATACACACATAAAAAATACATTGATACACATACAAAGAAGACAAGTAAACAAGACAAATACAAATGTTGCAAAGAATGGATGCATACACACATAAAGAATACATTGATACACATACAAAGAATAAAAGTAAACAAGGCACATACTAATGTACCAAAGAATGGATGCACACACACATAAAGAATTCATTGATACACATACAAATGTAGCAAAGAATGAATTCGTACGCACATAAAGAATACATTGATACACATACAAAGAATACAAGTAAACAAGGCACATACAAATGTATCAAAGAATGGATTCATACACACATAAAGAATACATTCATACACATACAAATAATACAAGTAAACAAGGCACATACAAATGTAGCAAAGAATGGATTCATACACACATAAAGAATACACTTATACACATACAAAGAATACAAGTAAACAAGGAACATACAAATGTAGCAAAGAATGGATTCACACACATACAAAGAATACAAGTAAACAAAGCACATACAAATGTTTCAAAGAATGGATTCATAAACACATAAAGAATACATTGATACATATACAAAGAATACAAGTAAACAAGGCACATACAAATGTTGCAAAGAATGGATTCATACACACATAAAGAATACATTGATACACATACAAAGAATACAAGTAAACAAGACATATACAAATTGTAACAAAGAATAGATTCATACAGACATAAAAAATACATTCATACACATACAAAAATACAAGTAAACAAGACACGTAATATTGTTGCAAAGAATGGATTCATACACACAAAGAATTCTTTCACACACATACAAAGAATACAATTAAACAAGCCACATACAAATTTAGCAAAGAATATATCATACACACAAAGAATATTTTCACACACATACAAAGAATACAATTAAACAACACACATACTAATGTAGCAAAGAATGGATGCATACACACATAAAGAATACATTGATACACATACAAAGAATACAAGTAAACAAGGCACATACAAATGTAGCAAAGAATGGATTCATACACACATAAAGAATACATTCATACACATACAAAGAATACAAGTAAACAAGGCACATACAAATGTAGAAAAGAATGGATTCATACACACATAAAGAATACATTCATACACATACAAAGAATATATTCACACACATACAAAGAATACAATTAAACAACACACATACAAATGTAGCAAAGAATAGATTACATTGATACACATACAAAGAATACAAGTAAACAAGGCACATACTAATGTAGCAAAGAATGGATGCATACACACATAAGGAATACATTGATACACATACAAAGAATACAAGTAAACAAGGAACATACAAATGTAGCAAAGAATGGATTCATACACACATAAAGAATACATTCATACACATACAAAGAATACAAGTAAACAAGGCACATACAAATGTAGCAAAGAATGGATTCATACGCACATAAAGAATACATTCATACACATACAAAGAATACAAGTAAACAAGGCACATACAAATGTAGCTAAGAATGGATTCATACACACATAAAGAGTACATTCATTCACATACAAAGGATACAGGTAAACAAGGCACATACAAATGTAAAAAAGAATGGATTCATACACACATAAAGAATACATTGATACACATACAAAGAATACAAGTAAACAAGGCACATACAAATGTTGCAAAGAATGGATTCATACACACATAAAGAATACATTGATACACATACAAAGAATACAAGTAAACAAGGCACATACAAATGTTGCAAAGAATGGATTGATACACACATAAAGAATACATTGATACACATACAAAGAATACAAGTAAACAAGGCACATACAAATGTTGCAAAGAATGGATTCATACACACATAAATAATACATTGATCCACATACAAAGAATAGAAGTAAACAAGGCACATACAAATGTTGCAAAGAATGGATTCATACACACAAAGAATTCTTTCACACACATACAAAGAATACAATTAAACAAGCCACATACAAATTTAGCAAAGAATATATTCATACACACAAAGAATATTTTCACACATACAAAGAATACAATTAAACAACACACATACAAATGTAGCAAAGAATAGATTACATTGATACATATACAAAGAATACAAGTAAACAAGACGCATACAAATGTAGCAAAGAATAGATTCATGCACACATAAGGAATATATTGATACACATACAAATTATACAAGTAAACAAGACACATACAAATGTGACAAAGAATATATTCATACGCACACAAGGAATACATTCATATACATACAAAGAATACAAGTAAACAAGACACATACAAATGTTACAAAGAATAGAATCATACACACGTAAAGAATACATTTATGCACATACAATGAATACAACTAAAAACTGCACATATGAATATAGCAAAGAATAGATTCATACACATAATAAAGAATATAAGTAAATAATAGACACACAAGTATAGCAAAGAATA
>APFE030259717.1:0-18472 GCA_000404065.3 Pinus taeda
AGAGTCACTTGGAGAATACCCCAGAGTGATCAGTCATTCTAGAGCGGGGTTTGCTAAGAGAGATAGAATTAGTGATCGGGAGATGCAACTGAGGGGCATTTGAGTACAAAGAGACAAAGAGGCAGAAATAGTGCCGGGAGAGCAGCACAATAGCCAAGAAGAGTGACACAGAGCCAGCCAGGGCTCACGCAGGGCCACGTAGAGGTAGCCGGGAGAGCCTCAGAGAGGCCAGTGCTGCTGACGCAGAGGGCCAGAGGGCTGACAGAGGGCATCCCAGGGTTGACACAGATCCATCCAGGGTGACGTAGGGCCAGCGTGGGATAGAGGGACTGATGCAGTCCAGAGAGAGGCTGACGCTGGGGTTTCTGGAGCAGATTTGTGCTGAGTAGCTGCCGGAAGGATTATCCGGGGTTTTAGCCAGGAGATTTGTCAGAAACTGAGAGGCATTACTGCCAAGGAAATTCTATGTTGGGTAGGCCAGTTTCGGCACCCACATTGTCTCTGATATTGCTTAATAAGAAACCCTCAGATAGCTGCATCGATTTTCCCACATTGGGTTTTTCCGGGGACATTAGTCCAAAAATAGTGGTGTCATATGGTGTGTTTGTTTCTGTTTCTTTTAGTTGTTGATCTGTAATATGTTGAGCATGCACTAGTGTTTATTTTCAGTATTTACATTGTAAATAACTTGTTAAGGAAAATAACAAGTAGGTAGGAATAAATCAGATAAAGTGCATAGAGGGTTTCTAACTAAGTAAACTTAGAAACTTCAACAGGGGAGGCTAACTCCTTGTGTACCCAATGAATAAATTTGGACCCGGATGGGAAATATGGTGAAAGGGGTTATAATGAGCGGAGGGGAGTGATGTATGTGGTGTCGGTAAATGGGACCACACAACCAAAATCAAGATCCCATGTAGTGCCATTCCTAAAGCTAGTAGTTAATAAAGGAGATCCCATAGGACTAGGATACAAGGTTAACCACCAAGTTGGATAGAGGAGACAAGAGTACAAGCCAAGCCCATCCTTTCTGCTGAATTCCCCCACTAATCCATGCCCAAAATTTTCCATGATAAGTAGGCTGAAATACCAAACTATATAATGAAAGGCTATACCTTTGGGGTTGAAAAGCCCACCTTCAAACATATGATCATAACAAATGGGAAAGGGGGCATAATGGTTGGGATGGGTGGCAGAGATGGTGACACATCAAGTTATCTGATGGTTACAAGGGTTTCTTGGCTGCCAACTGAGGACCATGTAGAAGATATCACCCACAAGTGGTAACACACCACATTTCCTAGACAATAACGTCCCTCATATATCAGGTATATCAATGACCATGACATCCATGAGTAATGATATGTCTGGGTTGATAGCTAATGACACTTTCAGATCCATTATAAGGCCCTCAACTTCAATAGACTTGGAGTCAAAACGACATACATTCTTGTACTTACGAGTAATGTTGAGATTAAATTTCTTCATAACTTTCAAAAGAATGATGTTTGCAGAATCCCTAGAATCTAAGATAAGATTATGCAAGAGGTTATTATTAATGGCTAAGGTATGCAAGAATGGTTCATGACCGGGATTGGTGTTGAAGAGGTGTATGTTTTGTAATGTGATTGGTGGGTCCTTTTCCTCAAAGCCAAAAGCATTCTTAATCTGCCATCTCTGGGATGGGTGCTTAGATAACTCCTTTATAGGAACTTGCGCAGTCATCTTCCCTATGGCCGCACCCACATCGATATCTAGTTCAACCCCTTTGTCTTTAGTCTTTTTCTTGGGTTCCCCTTTTGGTGAATCCTTCTTGGTGTTTCCTTTCTTGGGAGGATCCTTCTTGGCGGGTTCTTTAGGAGGAGGCCACATAGGTAAAGATTCCTTCTTTTTAGGTTCTTCGGAGGTTTTTGAGGGGTTCTTCTCATTATTTTTTGAGTATTGGACCCCTTTGAATCTTCCATCATCATCAATAATGAGGATATGCTCATCCTTTTCATCCTTAAGTGTTACTTCACTAATAAGAGGATGAGTGTATGTATCAACGAACATGATGTTGAAGGCTTAGTTTTCAACTATATTCGCTTGTTCACCACCCTCATCTTCACTTTCTTCATTATCACTTTGCTCGTCTTTGGAAGATGATTCATCTTGTTCCACAACATTGGTTGGGGCTAAAGCATTAGGAACTTGGGTTGGACCCTGCTTGCCTTGATCATTAGCTTTATTTACAAAAGGCTTGTTCTTGGGAATAAAAGTTGACTTTTGGTCCTTTTCAAGAGCGGTGAACTTATTCATATATAATCTATCCCTAGCGTTCCTGTCCTTGGATAATTTATCAAGTTTCTTAAGGGCCACAACTAGGGCTTCCTCAACCTAATCCTTGGACTTATCCTTCTTAGCTTCCACCTTAGTCCTAGGATGCTCAAACATCTCCATTTTGGAAATATTTAGGTTTTTCTCCACTTCCATGACAATTTTGTTGGCCTCAACAAGAATCTTAGGCTTTTATCCTTTAGTTGATATGTCAGGTGTCCTCCAACAACCTTGGTGAATTTGTCAAATATTATGGCATCGGGAGGTCTAAGGTGATAAGGAATGTCGCTAACAATCTCATCAAACTTTTGGATAAACTCCCTAATGTCTTCCCTTCCTTTGGTTATTTGGTAAAATTTCTCAATGTTAAAGGTCCCTTCAACTTCAGATGACCATATTTTCACAAAGGCATCTTCAAATTTGTCAAAGTCATCTAAGCTACTAGGAGGGAGACTAAGTTACCATTCCCTCACTTGTCCCTCGAAGGATAAAGAAAAAAGCATAATAATCACATTGTCATCGTCAATTCCCTTTGCAGAAAGGACCCAAAAGATATCATCCACATGGTCACAGGAACTTTTATCGGCATCCCCTTTGAACTTGGGTAACCATTCATGGCACCTATCAAGTAAAGCATCAGGGTTGTCACTCAACTTCAAAGGTTTAAAAATTCTAGCAAGTAGCCTTTTACTTCTTGAGATCTTAGGTTGGTTTTGATTTTAGTTGGCATTGGTACTGGTATCCATATCGGGAGTTGAATTGCCAACCTCTTCAAACTCAGGGAGAAAGTTTGTTCTTACAGGTGATGGAGTTCTCTCCTTTCGTTTTGCAGCAACCCTAGTTATAGGAGGAATGGTGTCTTCTTCAAGCAAACTAGTGGTTTTGACAATGAATGGAGTCCAGAGGAATACTTATAATGTCATTAATGAATCAATTCCTCAATGATTCACAGGGGAGGAAGACCTGCTTCCTCCCTAACAACGACGCCAAAAATGTTGCCACACAATCTAGAAGGGGTCCTAGGAGGGGTACCTAAGGGACAACTACAAGACCAAATCACAACAATGGGACAAAGACCCACTGTCACCTCAGTTAATGTCCCTTTCTCTTTATGGACTTTCACCAATGGGAGGAGTCCTAGTATGAAGGAAATCACCAAAATAATAGGATCAATGGCTAAGTATGGTGTGATTTCCAAAGCCCATTCAAAGGAGAGGCTCATATAATGGCTTGCTTGCTTCAAAATCAAGATAAGGGCTATCCAGGAAAGGCTTAATGGGGAGGGGGCTTAGACCTAGGAGAAAGGGATACTCAAAACTAGGGGTATACCTAGATCAAGGCTTCCTAAAGGAATAAAGGACCTCTCTTAGGGTGAAAGGAAAAGATTTTAGAGTGATCAACTAGGGTAAGGGCCCAGTGCCTTGACAATTGGGAAAAATGGAGTCAAGATTGGCCTTGATGAAGGAACTTTGCTCTACCAAGGAGTCCAATGCAACTTTCGATAACTCTAATGAAAAAGGTACCCAACAACAAAGGAATTTATACTTCGTGTGGAAAGAAATGATGGATTTTTAAGGATGGAACAAACATGACCAACCTCTAGGAACATTCATTCACAATACCTAACATCTAATGCATGCAATACTTCAAAATCCCAATGTTTTCATGAATTCACATTCCAATTAGGGCACATTAAGATTTGACAAGACATTCCATACATTAATCATGTCACAAAAGCAAAGAAATATCATCAAATTAGAACTTACAGGGTATAACGAATATATCCATCCCTCATTTTTCAATTTCAAAGCTCCAAGACAAGAATAGTGAAAATCCAAACATCAAAATGCATTAACAAAATCCAATTTCGTCCATCAATAGCATGTCCGAATTCTTTTTACAAGAGAAATCCTAATTCAAATGATGATGAGTTACAAATGAGGATCATCATCCATTTATATGAGCCTTTAGGGATTTGATTTAGCCTAATTAGTCTAATAAGCCCCTAAAAACAACTTTAATGTGTAAAATAACAATCCAATTGGTGACAAGCTCACCAAATAGCTCAAAAGTACTCAACAAGCCTTCCTAATGAGGTCGAACTGATATAATAATGGAGTTGGCCCCTTTTTTTCCAAGGAAAACATCTATGGTGCTCCCAAGTAGCTATGGGGTATTATGAATGGTCTCATCGGTCTCCAACTAGATTGAACATGTCTATGTTCCATCAATAAGGGATATAATGATGATATAAACCCTCCCATGTCTCCTCGGGCGAGCCTAAACTCCATCTAGGCTTTGGATCAACTGCCAAGTGTTTGGTGCAAGTATGTAGCCAGCTGGTCAATGTGGTCCAAGTGCATCATCATTTTCATATGATTGGGGCATGAACAAGAAATAGGTGGTGCTAAAGAATTCCATGGCGTGGCAATCAATGTTGTATTGTGGTGGAAGCCCATGGGTCTCAATTCTCACCCAAAAAGTGCCATCATGACCACCTAGAGGGCTTGGATCCCGTATAGGGAGGCCAAACCCAAGATGAATACCCACTTGTAATCCTGTATAAGATCCAATGTGTCTCCTTGCCTTCCAGTACAACAATAGTGCAATCGAGTAAATGAGCTTGCGAATTAGGGTCTCAGGTGGACACCTCATAGTGGTATGCCCTACCAGGGGGACTTTAGAATGTATAGGTGTTCCCAAGATCAACATGGAGGTTAATAAAGGAGCCTATTAGGTGGTTTCAACCAATGTTATAAGAACTGAACCAGTTATCGCACGGAAAAACCTTGTGCACTAGGAACTGGTAAAAAACTGGAAAAAAAACAGTTTACCAAGAACACAAAAAGCATTCATATTTTAAAGAAAAACATATATATTCATGTGCATCCATATGAATCAAAACCATTATACACAAATATGAAAAAGTTCTCATTTATATATCAAGTAATAGTGCATATAACCAAAATAGCACTTAGTGAAAAACATCATTGAAGCAAAAAACATCAAGCAATAGGCTCTAAAAGGCCTTTATAGTCCAACATAACACGATAGTATGATACTACAGTCTACAATGCTACAACTACAGTCTACAAATGCTAATTGTCAATGTCATCATCAAAATCATCATCCTGATCATCCTCCTCATCCTCTTTTGAAGAATGAGTACCATCCAAGTCTGCAATCATTGCCTATGTTGGGATCTTTATCATGATTCATCAATATAACCCTCTAAGCATTAAAATAAGATCGAAAAAGCATAGCATGTAAAGTCAAGATTTTGTTTTAGTGATGGATACCTTTTTAGTAGAGTCATGATAGAGGATTTCGACAACCATTGCGACTAACATCAAAGTACATGAGGTATTTGTGCTCTTTATTAAATACTAGTTCCTTACCCTCGTACATGACAAAATCCAATGGAAATGTTGCAATCCCCACAATCCTAATATCATGAAAAATTGTTAAGTCTGTTGGATTTTGAGTGAAATCTAAAATTCTACTTTTTGCGTATGAAATCCAATGAGGTTGGAACCACTCTCAAACATCACGAGTCATTTCATGGTAATGTTAAAAATTTAAGTAAAAGGATGGAATGAAAATTTAAGGAGAATTTCACTTTTACTTTAAGAATTTAACATTACCATGAAATGCATTACAATAATAGGACCATAGGCTTCAATATTAGGTTGGCCTAGGGGAGAATTAGAAGTGGGCCAACCAATTGAAAAAATAAAAAAAATAGAAAAAAGGCATTTTTTTGACGCTGACTTGGGAAGGGACAAACAAAACAAAACCGGTTTTGAATTTGCTGGTTCCCAGCCCGACCAATTCTAGTTCGGATCGGTTTTGGGCCAAAATTGGTCAGACCAACCGGCTCCACGATTCTAGTCCGATTACGATAACATTAGTTTCAACTTCTAAGTGAGTAACATGTCGATGGCACATCTATCAAATGGCGAGTGCCATATGAAATGATGGTGGAATGGAGTGGGGTAACAGGGAAGACTCCGAGCCACATGCCATGGTACAAGGGTAGCTATAATGAGGGAGGTCCACACATGGGTGTATAGATGCAGGAGGATGAAATTGTGGTACATGAGTTACCTTTGTCTTTGTTTTTCCAGCCTTCGTCATATGTATTTTTCCTTTTCTTGATTTATCTTTCTTTAAACTGCTAAGGGCTTTAGGGAATGAGAGGATGATGCATACGATAAAGCAGTGAATACTCCCTTAAGGTTGGGCAGTTCATAGCCCACCGGGGGTTGGGACAGTTATGGATTCCTTAATGATGTAAGGGGCATACATAGGGGCCCAAGTAACCAGGGTGATGGCCATAATGATAAGGGTAGAGCTCGTGTTTGGCTTTTGCCCACGTGCTAAATTTTTGTGTCACGACCATATTTTGCATTTTATGGTACATTTCCTATTGTAAGTGGCCAAATTATGATTTTAACTTGATTTATAGTTGCATCAACCTCAAAGGCATTGTTCCAGGCCCAAACCAAAGTGTGGACAAGGGGAAAGGGAGGCTAACTCCTTATGTGCCCAATGGACAAATGTGGACTTAGATGGGTAAAGTGTGAAAAGGGGTGATAATGAGCGGAGGGGAGTGATGTATATGGTGTTGGAGAGTAGGACCAGGCAACCAAAATCTGGGTTCCCCATGTAGTCCCACTGTTAAAGCTAATAGCCAATAGAGGAGATCCCATGGGACTAGGATACAAGACTAACCACCAAGTTGGAACGAGGGAATAGGAGTACACTCCAAACCCATTTTTTCCGCCGAATCCACCCGCTAATAATGTCCAATTGTGTTCATGATAAGCAAGCAAAAATACCCAATTACATAATTGAAAGTCGTACCTTTGAGGTTGGAAGGCCCACCTTCAAACATTCAATCATAATAGATGGGCGGGGGCTCATAATAGTCAGATCAAGTGGTGGAGAATGGGTGGCACATTGAGCTATTTGGTGGCTGCTAGCTGAGGAGAAATGTAGGAGAAAAAATTCTCCTATAGTGGTCACCCACTAGTGGTGTGTAACAAGCCCCATAAGTGCCCCCATAACATTAAGGAATCCATCTATGTCCCAACCCCCGATGGGCGATAAACTACCCCACGTTAAGTGGGTAATAACTGATTACATCATACACATCATGCTCTCATTTCCCTAGAGCCCCAAGCAGTGATACAAAAAAAAAAAATCAAGAAAAGGCAAAAGGCTAATGAAGAAGGGTGGAAAAACAAAGGTCAGGGTGACTCATATATCCACGATTGCTCCCTCCAACATCTGTGCACCCAAATATGTGGATATCCCTCATCATTACCATCCTTGAACCCATGGAATTTGGCTTTGAGACCCTCATGTCCCCATCCATTCTGTCGAAGGAAATGTAACTAGGTTTGATCTTCATAAATGTACTTTTGATATTTGTACTTATTCAAGAAAAGAAATATTATTTTTATAAGATATGTCAATGAGTTTATTGCTCATTGAAATATGTCTAGCACATGTTAAGTGCATTAGGCGAGTCAAGGAGTGAAAAGAAAATGTTGAAGACCCTTAGAGGGCATATTACACTATGTATAATATTGTATAAGGTCAAAGGAATACCTCCAAGACAAGTGCAAATCCTCTCCATGTAGCAACGTCCTCTAAAAGGAAGCTAAACAATGAAAATGATGAAGAAATAGACAAGTCGGCCTATAGCCATGATGTCGGCCTCAAGTCGGCCTAAAGGAGGGACAATCCTCTATATATAGAGGCTGTCAACTCCCTCTCAACATCAACCAAGCATCTTTGAAATCAGTGAAGTATAGAAGCCGAGAAAAGTGAGGAAAGGACAAGTCTAAGGGTCTCCATGTGAAGCGAAGAAGGAAGGAAGAAGAAGCGAAGTAAAGGGAATGTTTCTAGGGCAGAATACAGTCGCACTGAGGTAGAAGAGGACAGTTTGCGGGTATAACAACAGTGACAAAACAGTTCAAGAATCATTATTGTTTGGGCTAGAAATTAGGACTACAAGGCCTCCCAAGTCAAGCGAAGAAGTCTATTCCTCTAGCGAAGGTGAAAGGACCCTAATTCTCTAGGGTATGTATGCCATGTGGGAAAAATTAGGGCAACGATAAATATGAATGAGGACCTTGGTTCTTAGTCAAGGAGGCCTCAAGACTACCTCACTAGTCTGTTAGGAAAAAGAGAAGCAATCTTGCAGCTTTTATACTTCGATGTGCAAAAGGTGATGGCTTATCAAGCTGAATTCATTGATAGAATTATCCCCAGGAGATTTCATTCATATTACATGGCCCATACATTGAGAGATGCTATATAGAGACAAAATTCCACAATTTAAGTAGTAAATACATGCAACAATTAGCCCTAAAAATAGCGAAAATCCCAATACAATGTATATAACAATGTAAAACAAGAATATCATTAAAAAATGTGCTTACATGTAATATAACATATGCAACCATCCACAATTTGGCAATAGAGAAGCTCCAAGATAAGATTAACGAAATCCACACATCAAAATTCATCCATAAATCTCCAGTTCCTCCTCCAAGAAAAAGTGCGAAATTCTTAAGAGAGAGAATATATCCAATCCAAAGTGATGATGAACATATGAACTCATCTCACTTGTATTTATACACTAATGAGGAGTTCGAATTAGCCTACATAAGCCCCGAAAATAAAATAATGTGCTAATAATCTAACTTTTAGTGACAAGCCCACCAAACTAGCTCACAAATGAAAGAGTAAGCCTCTTAAGAGGTCAGATGATGAATAATACATGTATAGGGCCCTCCAAGAGGCCTGATGAGGTCCATGGGTTTCATAATGAAGAGTAGGACCCTCAAAAGTGATGGACAAGGGGTTGACCCCTTGTTCTCCAAACAGTAAACCCATGGTACTCCCAATGGGTGTGGGGGCACAATAATAACCTCATGGATCTCCAAATGAGTCATAGATGCGTATATATTATCTGCAAGGGCTCTGATGATGGTGTATGGGATGCCACACCATCCTGCAAGTCCTAGGTCAGCTATGAAGTACATGGTACATTTGTGGGGCTAGCTAAGCAAAGGTGACCCAGGTGCATCTTCCTCATCCAATAAGAGTATGTCGATCATCTCTGACCATCCTCGGAGAACCATGGAGTGTTGTCTACTACTATGGAGGCCAATGGCTCTTGACACACACCCTACATGTGCCAATATGGCCCTATGGAGGATTAGGACCCCGTATAGGGAGACCAAACCCAAGATCGAGACCATCTGCAATCCTGCATAAGAGACCGAACCCAAGATCGAGACCATCTGCAATCCTGCATATGAGTCCCCTAATACAATAATTCATTAGAGAAATCGAGGGAATAATCTTACCAACCATTGACCACAGGTGGGGACTTTATAATGGCCTGCCCTTCCATAATGGGCTTCGGGATGTGAAAATGTCTCCTAAACTCCAAATGGGGTTAACCAAGTATCCTATTAGGTGGTTTCTACTTCTAAAAGGGATACTATGTTCAAGTTACATCCTTCAAAAGGTGGTGGCATGTGACATATAAGTGAATGAAGTAGGGGATGAGAAGGGGCAGCCTTGGGCCACATGTTGGGGTACAAGGGTAGCTAATAAAATGGGAGCTCACACTTGGCGTTTATAATGTATAGGAGGGATCAATTGTGGTACATGAGTTGCCTCGGCTTTGATTTTTCCACCCTTATTTATATTCCTTTTGCCTTTTATGATTTTCTTTGATTAACTGCTCGGGGTTCAAGGAGTAAGAGCATGATGCATAAGATATAGTAGTGAATACCCCCTTTTAAGGTAGGGCAGTTCATTGCCCACGAGGGGTTGGGACAATCATGGGTTCCATCATGGGTTCCTATATGATGAAGGAGGCTCATAGAACCTGTAGGAACTAGGGTGATGGCCATGATGATAGGGTAGAGCTCATGTATTGGCTTTTTGTTAAAATTGGCAACTAGGGCCAAACTCCATGTGGGTCACCTTATTTGGGACAACTGATATTTTTCTTGGATTCCTCTCTCCGAGAGGTGTAGGATTGATCTAAGGATCATCTGATTTTGATATGTATTTATGGAGATATGAATTTATTTATATTCTTGACAATTTGTCAAGGTCAGCCAACAAACAAATTAGTTATTTTCCACCCCCAACTTATCCTCAACATTTCTATAAAAGGAAGAGACCTCATGGATTCATTTCATCATCTCATCTCATCTTTCTCTCTCTTCTTTGGGTACGCATTACTGAAGTTGTCTCTCTCACACGTGTGGAAGGCGAATTCTGATTTCTGTTAGGGAAGCGTTGACTAAAGGTGGACCAAAGTTGCATAAGGGTTTTGACTGCATTTTTGGACAAGGTCTTCTCTCCTTGACTGCGGATTGGGTTAGGCTACCTCTCCTAGGCAGGCCGTAGTTCTGGGCAGCCATATGGACCCCTCCTTGACCCTGCGTTGACTAGTGTTGAATATGCTAGGGCTCGCTATAGGGCTGATTGCAGTTGACTGAAGTTTTATAGTGATTTTTGGACAGTTTTGGGGCTGCTTCTCCTTGTTGTTGAAGGCCGAGTTGTTTGGGTTGATGATCGGGCTGATTAGAGGTCAAATCTAACCTATTTGACCAACCTTGACTTTGTTGGTTAGGGTTTGCTGTAGCTGTCATAAAATATCAGTTTTGTATATTTGTACTATCTCTCTCTCTCTGCTGAACTATTGAAGATTATAAGAAGAATTGATCAAGGGTTTTACTATCATGCTAATGTGATTGCTAATCTAGAAATTGATATTGGGCTTATAAGAAATTTGAAGTAAATTGCTCTTAAGCATAGAACATACCAAAATTTACATGGTATCAGAGCTAAGGTGAAGACAAATCCCAAGCAAGAGTGAAAGAGAAATCACCTAAGGCAGTTGGAAAGGACAAAAGGCTCAACGGGTTCCTCATCCCACTTCCCGGCTAAAAACAAGCTCCGTGAAAAATCTAACTGTCACGGATGGAAGATGTCTCTTTATCTAAGATTGGAAGAACAAGAAGTGTTGGACTATGTAAAGGGTAAAATCCCCGAGCCTCCATGAAATGCACTGGCTGCTACAAAGAACAAGTACACTAGGGGTGAAGTCAAAGCAAAGAAGATTATCGGAGATTCCATTGACAAGCATCTGGTGGCCTACATCTTTGATTTGAACACCTGCAAGAGGAATGACTTGTCAAGGTCAAATTTTAGCCCTAGGAGATTTCACTCACATTACATGGCCCATACATTGAAGGAATGCTATAATAGAGAAAAACTCCACAATATTAAGTTGTAAATGCATGCAGTAATTAGCCCTGGAAAAACGAAAATCCCAGTCCAACATATGCGACAAAAGTAAACAAGAATAACATCGAAATTACGTACTTACATGTAATAGAGTATATACAACCATTCACGATTGACAATAAAGAAGCTCCAATAAAAGATAGACCGATATCCACACATCAAAATTCATCCATAAAGCTCCAATTTATCCTTAGAAAAAGTCCGAAAATCTCAAGAGAGATAAAATATCCAAACCAAAGTGATGATTAAAAATGAACTCATCTCACCTGTATTTATACACAACTTAGGAGTTCGAATTAGCCTCCTTGGCCTACATAAGCCCCAAAAATAAAATATGTTCTAATAATTCAACTTTTGGTGACAAGCCCACCAAACTAGCTCATAAATGGAAAAGTAAACCTTTCAAGATGTCAAATAATAATCTATGCATGTCGTAGGGCCCTCTAGGAGGCCTAATGAGGTCCATGGGTGATACAATGAAGAGAAGGACCCTCAAAAGTAGTGGACAAGGGGGTGGCCCATTGTAATAACCTGTGGTGCTCCAAATGACATGTGGTGGCACACAGGTGTCCTCATGGGTCTCCAAACAAATTGAAAATTCCTGTAGAGCGCCTGCAAGGGCTAGGATGATGGTGTAGGTGATGCTACATCATTGTGCAAGTCTTGGATCATCTGCCAAGTGTATGGTGTAGATCTGGGGCAAGTTGGGCATGATGGATTAGGTGCATCTGTTGGCTTGTTGGGGCCTGACCCAGGTTCAGAGGTGATTTAGCCAAACAAATCCCGGTACTACTGACCCTTTCAGCAATAGTCCGCGGAGCGCGGACTGAGGTCTCACCTGAAGTAGTATGGGAGGGTGCTAGAACCAGGTTTCTACACCCTGGAGATGTTTGATGAGTTAAAATGGTCTGCGGTTCGACCCTGCGCACAAGTTGCTTCGCGCACTTTCCCGTACCTTGTTGCCTGAGACACTGACTTCGGGCAGCCTTACTCAAGGGTTGAACGCTGCGCTTCTACGTTATTACCCAAGACTTTACTGATATTCCAATGTTAGTTGATTATCTTAACCTACTTGCATGCTTTAAGTTATACTTAACAATATAAACCATTCATACAGGTGCGCGCAGTAAATAAACATTATATTCGCAAATTATATCAACATGCATTAACCCAAGAACAAACACATAGAATTATGATAAAACTTCTCTTTATTAATTCCTTCCTTGGTTACAAACTTGACTTTGCCGTGCGCACTCAGCTACAGGGGTCCGCGCACTCAGCTGCGGACTAGTAGGCCTCTGCGCACTCAGTTGCAGAGTCTTCTCCCACCCTACGACCCAAAGACACACTTAGTCACTTAGACTCTTGCTTCTTTTTACTACTTCGCTATCTTTTACACTTATAGCCTGACTCTATTTATACAATCCCATGGTCCGCTTACCATGGGTAGGCCGACATTACATTACAAAACTAGGGTGGACAACCCTTTGACTCTATCCCACTTTTGCGCCTGCAATTCGCGGAGGTTTACAACACAATTCAGTTAAAAATTGGGCTTTGAGCCCCAAAACATGCCTTGGGGTGATTCCATGCCCAACAGGCCCCCAACACAAACATCGTGACTCACCCTCGAGTCACTTGGTCGGCGCGACGATCTTTGCACGGAGTCCCTCCAACTGTTCTCGAACTGCCTGGAGGTCAACAGTGCACTTAGCTGCTGCTTGTTGAATCTGCTACATGCGTTGTTCTGAGACCTTTGTGTCTGGAGCGCTTCTCTGCATCAGTGTGTGCATCCCCTGTATGTTCATGAGCTTGCCTTCGATGTTTGCCGTGATGGTGAAGGCCTCGTCGATCCAAGGTTGGACGCGCGCTTTGAAAACTACCTTCTTGTGTTGCACCGCATCCACCTGCTCCTTTTGTGCTTTAACCTGCTGCATCCTCGCAAGCCGCTGGGTGAGGATCACTGTTTACGCAGTTCCTCAGACACTTTCATATTGTTGTTGGAGCTCTCACGCCTCTGTCTCTAAGCACTGGATGTTGGGGTCCTCCTGCAGAGTTGTGAGGACCTCAAGTGATTCTTCCAACATGCTAGTGCAGTCTCGCACTGCACCTCTAATTTCCTCCAATCTCGCTATGATAGCGCTAGCGCGCTGTTCTCTAACTTCCGGGGGAGTGGATGGCTGCGCCTGTAATCGCAGTTCGGGGATTTGAATATTTAGCTCCAGCTGAACCTTTGTCATTTCTTCCCTAGCCTCACGGACTCCTGCTGCTAACCTGTGGATCCGCACCTCTGCTGGTAGATTTGCTGGGATGGCCAACTCCGAGACACTATGGCAAGCGTTGCCTACACCTGCACCAACTGTTGATTTTGCGACACCAATTCGTCGTGCTGCAAGTTGAGTTGTTCTATGTTTATCTTTTGCTCACTGACGACTTGGAGCGCGCGACTCTCCCTAGCGCGCAACTCTGTCATTATCCCATCTTGTAATAGATATAATGTCTTGCGCAGAAGGGCAGCGAGATTAACCCCGAGACCTTTCATCGTGCTAACCGATAGCCTGTCGTCCTCATTTGATGCCACTAGAGCCCCTTCCGGCAACACGATTGTGTTCGTCATCCATGCGCGCAACATCTGCTCTGATGTCGTGGATCCGACTGCGAGGTTGGTTGAAAGGGTACCAACCTGAGGGAGGCGCACCTGTAAGTCCTACAACTGCACTCTGAGGGCCCCCAACACAGTCTGGTGCTCCTACATGAAATCTTGAAGAGCCTCATTGATGACATCGCGCACCGTCTCGTCGATGTCATGTAGATCACCCTCGATTAGGGTGATTGGGTCAATGGACAACTTCGAGGCCTTGACCTTCTTTCGCGCCCTGCCCGCTCAGCTGGGTTTTGTCGCTTCATCTGGGTGGACGCGGTTAGTGGGTTCGCGCCCCCTTCTGTTTCTGCCTCCTCTGCCTCCTGCCCCTGCGAGGGCGTTGCTTGGCCCTTGCCCGCCTTTGCGGTTGCTTCCTGTGCTGCTGTTGCTACTTCTGCAGCCTTTTTTTGCTCGACGGCTTTTTGTGCTGCTTCCTGTGCTGCCCGCACCTTGGCTGCTATTGTTTCCTTCCGCCTTTTCTCAGCTAACTGTGCGATGTGCAGCTTGGCATCGTCTTTCTTCTTTTGCACTGCCGACCTCTCGAGTTCTGCAATGTCAGGGGCGCGCCATTCTAGAGGCCATGTGTCCAAGATAGTAAAAATGGTGTCGTCAATGGCTACAAACGGTAGCTTCGTCCATTGCTTTGTCGGATCCTTGCGCGCCCTGATAAAGATGTTGTGCATGTCTGCCTTGAATTCTGCGAAACTCTGCAGACTGTTGTAAACCGTGGGCGACAACCATGGCTTACGGTTGATCCACATTCAGATGGTCATCTCCATGAGCACCCAGAAGATCTTGGTGTTGCATATCCTTGTCGTGTCCTTCATGGCCCAGAGCGAAGTGTACTTCGCAGCCTCTGATAAATCTCTGTCAATTGTGGGAAATTGACTATCCACCGGTAATTCCCCTGTTACGAGCACTATGGATAGCAATAGCCATGCATAATGGAGGGTTTGACTCAGCTTTTGGGCTTCGCGACAATTCTCTAAGAATTTTGTGTAGAAGAATTCGGATTAGTTAAACTAGACCCCCTCCGTGCATTACTCGACCAGTGCGACCACCGGCCCAGGTACCTCGTCTGCGCGGCACTTCCGCATAACTTTGCTTGCCAGAATTTGGGTTTCCACGCTTACCACTTTGTCCTTTATGCTGGAGATGGCGTAACCCCTCTTCTTCTTTTCCATCTTGTATTTCGTCTTCATGGCCTTCGCGAGGGCCAAATCACTACCCTTTCCTTCCGACATGGTCGCGAGGTCCTTTCCTTTGTTGGAAGCCGGGAAATGCAATGAATCAGGTCTGCTGTGATGGGGATGGGCTCCTCTAGCCATAAATACCCATCATGCACTAGGTAGAGCAGTTGCCTGATGATGAAAATGGTTATTGGGGGGTGGTGGAAATGTGGCACCCAAAGTAGGTTCAACAACTCGACCTTTTCCACACCGCACAATCATTTCCGCGGCTCTAATGTTGTTACCACCCCCGCGGTGTGCTGCTTCACGAGGTTTCCAGTCTCTAGGTGGGGGAAATTCTCGCGGTCAGCGGGGTCCCAATCATCAAATTTCATGGTCGGCATGCGGCTCAGGTATGTGCCTTCAAAGGTAATGCCATCTGGGAGGAGCAGGGTCTGTAGCGAACTCTTGGTCTCGTCCAGGTCCTTGGGGACTTTGGCCTTCCCTTTCGACGGACAGACATAGGCCGGTAGTTTTATCGCAGAGTGCCTAGGCTGAGTATCCTCCTCCATGCCTTTGTCTTCTTCCTCTGAAATGACAAGGGCCTGCAAATCTTCTTCTTCCTCATCTGTTTCTATCGTGACAACTTTCCCCTTCTCTTCCATCGACAATTTGCTGCACAGTGGGTTTCGCGGGGACACGCGTACGGGAGCCATTGCTTGTTTATCCTTCTTGGGTCTTGGCATACGTGGTGATTTCAGGATCTTTGCCACAATCCTGGCACCTTCTAGAACATCCTCCACAGTTAGGGCCTGCGCAGTCTCACCGACGGTTACCTCTTCTATTCCCAGACCATCCTTAGTTGCTGTCATTGTAGCTGTGCTGCAATCTGTCACTCACGAATTCAGGGGCTCAATCAACACTCAGCTCTTAATACTTAGGGCTTTGCTCAATTGCTCAATTCGCAAATGACCAAGTGTTGTTTGTTGGGTAGCCCTTTGTGTTTTATAGCGCTTTTTGAATTCGAATTCGACTGTTCCCCCAATTCCAGTTCATTAATGCTTTCTCGGCGGCAGATTTTCCCAAATCTTGCCCTTAGATCAAATCTTAAATGCCTGTCGCCCGCTCCATTTGGCCTCAAGTCGAGCATCCCATCGTGAATAATGACTTCAACGGTCACTTTCTGGTCAACCCACGCGGCAGCGCAGGCCCCCGTGCATGGTTGCGGACCTTGTCAATTTCTACTTCTGCGCGCATCTCCAACATCCCGTTGCTCCCGGGCAGGATAGTTTATAGTCCCGCGCTTCCTTCCAACTGCCTGGAGCGCTAAGACTGTCCTTCCCTTGGCTAGTCAGGTGGCCGCACCACTCGTGTAGAGCTCCATCTTGTCGTCCGTCACAGTTCTTGGAGAATCCCCAGCTTCTATTGTTGTGGTCAGCATTGCGCACTTCACTATTTGCAACGCGCTACCCTGGTTACTACGCTTAGCAATATGCAGTCCAAGCCAAGGCATCAGACTAACCAATTCACGGCGATAGTTCTCAAACTTGTCAGCATGATCGTACGCACCTTGCCTTACCATCCTAGTTTTTTGGGCGAGAAACTCTTCCTTTATGTTGTCCTCCAGCTTCTTGACCTTTGCGTCCATCAAAGTGATTTTCTTCCTTAATCGTACCCTTTCTTTTTCAAGTTCGTGGAGTCTAAGGTTTCCCTGTTGGATTTCTTCCTCAAGTCCCATGTGTTTTGTTTCTTGCTGCTGTGTGGTTCCTTCTTTCTGAGCTTCGCGAACCGTCGTATCAACGGGTGCTGCTACGCGCGCGCATGCTCCATAGGGATTACAGCATCTACTTCATACGTCAGTGTTGGAAGTGCCTGCGTGGTTAGGGTTTTGCACATGGTCCTATAAGCCCATAGAACCGCTGGTACGCAGGTCCCAGTCAGTGTGTTTCACATGGTGGACCGTGTTCAGTACTTCGCATACTTTGTCAAAGGCTTCCACGCGGAGAATCTTCGAAGCGCTTGGTCTTATCATACTTCCTGGTCGTCGTTCACGCCATCGTCCTACCCGTTCGTGCTCATCGGTCGTGTTTCCTATCGCGAGGATGGTGTACACTCATGCAGGTTGTGCATCATACGTTTGTACCCATCTGGAAAGGTGGGCATGTAGGTTGTTTCGTCTGTCATACTCGGGTTTCATTCGCATTAGAGGCTTCCCAAACCACATGAGCATCATCCTTTTGCATTCGCACCAGTCCTCAAAATTCTGCTGGTGCGTACCCCACCACCTTGTGGGCATAGCCCGCAGTACCAATTTCAGACCATCGAATTGCTGTTGTTCTGGCACTTCTCTTTCAAATTTGTTCAGGAAATCATCCACCTCTGTCAACCTGTCATACATAGGCAGATCTCTTACCTTTGTTGTCACGCAGCGCAGTGACCTTATCATGTTGCAGTTGAGCGTGGTTACCTCGTGTAACCGGTTCTCCCATTGTTCTATTTCCTCCTCCGAATCTAAGGTGCAGGAGCTTTCGGGCTCCCACGAAATCTTGCCATCCGTTGTTGGATTCACCCAGTCCTGCTCCCGCGTGGTTATCTTGTAAATACAGTCTAGATCGTCGTTGCTATCGCAATCGCGCATTGGCTCTGTGTAGCGTGATCCTTCCGCAGGGTCTAAAGGTACCACTATGCGTAGTGACTTTTTCTCAAAAATCATCTTACGCTTCTTTACATTTATCACTCCATTCATGTCAGTGGCCCAATCTATTCCCAGTAGCGCGGGATAGGGATTGTTGTCATCAACAATCTCTATCACTTCGAAATCTGCAAGCGTGCTCGCACCTTCGATATCTACCGTTATTCCCTGGAATCTTCCCATCCGTAGGATCTTTTGCTGGTTCGCCATTTGCAATTGAATAGGAGACCATTGCAACGCGGGCTTGCCCATGCGCTCCCATGTCTGCTTTGCTAGGACGTTCGCGTCCAATCCTAGATCCAAAAT
>APFE030259718.1:5963-25963 GCA_000404065.3 Pinus taeda
CCTACCGAGTACTTCCTTTTGGATTATGTAATGCACCCGCAACATTCCAAAGGGCAGTACTAGGAATCTTTTTTGATCTAATTCATGATTGTGTAGAGGTTTACATGGATGATTTTACAGTTTATGGTGATTCATTTGAAGAGGCATTAGAGAATTTGGAAAAGGTTCTTATCAGGTGTAAGAAGACAAACCTTTCATTAAGTCATGAGAAATGCTTTATGATGTTTACTTTGAAGGGATTGTTTTGGGCCACCATATTTCAGGAGATGGAATTAAGGTTGATAAATCAAAAGTTGAAGTCATCTCCAAGCTACCAATTCCAAATTTTCAAAAAGATGTTAGAAGTTTTCTTAGGTTTACTGGTTATTATAGAAGATTCATTGAAAACTTCACCAAAATAGCATCTCCTCTCTTTAAATTACTTACCAAGGACTGTGAATTCAATTGGGATCCTGACTGTCAATTTGCATTTGAAGCTTTAAAAACTAGAATATCTGAAGCACCCATTTTGAGGGGACCAAATTGGAAACTCCCTTTTCACATTTCAACAGATGCTTCAGATATAGCTCTAGGAGCTGTGTTGGGACAAAAGGATTTAATTCCTTATGCCATTTATTACACCAGTAAAAATTTGACTCCCACTGAGTTAAATTATACTGTGACTGAGAAAGAGTTCTTAGCCATTGTTCATGCAATCAACAAGTTTAGACACTACATAACAGGCTATGAAAATTTTGTCCATACTGATCATTCTGCCATTAGATATCTCATGAATAAACCTGTTACCAATGGCGGAGTCACAAGATGGCTTTTACTTTTACAAGAATTCAAAATTACTGTGTTAGATAGACTAGGAAAACAAAATACAGTCGCTGATTTCTTGTCTAGAATTTAAAATACTAATGAAGATTCTCCAGTAGAGGATAAGGTTCCGGATGAATATCTGTTTGCAGTAACTACTAAAACTCCTTGGTATGCAGATATTGCTAACTATTTAGTTACAGGGAAGCTGCCTCCACACTTATTTCCTAATGAGAAAAGGAAAATCATTCAGGAGAGCTCAAAGTATTCTTGGATTTCTAATGAATTTTCCAAAACAAGGCTAGATTGTATGATCAGAAGATGTGTGCGGGAAGATGAAATACCTGACATTCTTAAGGCATGTCATGATGAACCATGTGGCGGACACTTTGCTGACAAGAGGACGGCCTATAAAATCCTTTCTTTAGGATATTATTGGCCTTCTCTCTTCAAGGATGCAAAGCAATATGTTAAAAGGTGTGACAGCTATCAAAGAGTTGGGAGACCAACTCTTTCAAATGAAATGCCTCTACAGCCACAGGTACTCATCGAACCCTTTGAGAAATGGGCTCTAGATTTCATTGGACCTATTAATCCTCCATCCAAATAGAAAAAGTATATATTGGTTTGTACTGATTATGTCACTAAGTGGGTAGAAGCCAAGGCATTGCCTTCTGCCACTGAAAATTCAGTTGTTCAATTCCTTTTTGAGGATATATTTACTCATTTTGGTGTCCCAAGAGAAATTGTAACAGATCAGGGAAGTCAATTTACATCTAAATTGATGGAGAAGCTGATGGAGGAATACAAAATCAAGCATAGAAAGTCTACTCCATACAATCCGAAAGCAAATGGCCAACTGGAATCTACAAATAAAGTTCTTGAGAGCATCATCACCAAGACTGTTCATCTCCATAGAAGAGATTGGACAGAGAGGCTTCCTGAAGCCTTGTGGGCCTATAGAACTACATGGAGGAACACAACAGGACATTCTCCCTATGAACTTGTTTATGGGAAAGAAGTCCTGCTCCCCATTGAGTTTCAGATCAAGACCTTCAAGATGGCAGTTCAGTTGGGAATGAGCTTAACAAAAGCCCAAAAGCACATAATGGACCAGTTAATTGAACTAGATGAAATAAGACAAGATGCAATTCTGAGAACCGATCTAGTTCAACACCAAAGGACCAAATGGCATGATCGATTTATCAAAGATAAGAAGTTTCAAAAAGGAGATTGGGTGCTACTATTTGATTCAAAGTTTAAGGACTTCAAAGGGAAATTCCAAACTCATTGGCTTGGGCCATATGAGATTGATGAAGTCTTTAGTAATGGAGCAGTCCGAATCAAGAAAATTGATGAGTTCCAAACTCCTCTTATTGTGAATGGCCACCGCTTGAAGATCTATCATAAGCCACTCTCAAAAGAGGACTTTGTCAAAATATTTCAAGAAAGTTCTGCAATGAGGCTAGTGGAGAAGAATTATTCTCCTCCATCAGCCTAATCTTTATTTCTTTCTGTTTCAAAAAAAAAAAAAGAAAAAAAATAAAAAAACAAAAAATGTGTATAAGCCTGAAAACCAATCTTGGATTGGCAGTCTTATGCAGAAAATATAAGGTGAAAATCAGGGTCACCTGACACTTTATATTTTCCAAAAGAATCTCTCTCTTTCACCATCATTCCATCCTCATTTCATTCTGCTTCACTCCATATTTCATTTCATTTCATCTCACTTCATTCATCTTTCACTTCATTCATCCTATCTCACTTCCACCAATAAAGTACCTCTCAGGACTATTCCATCCAGATCAGTTTGTTCTAATCATCTTTGTGCAGGCAGAAAAGTATTGTTGCAGATTCTGCAGCTCATACCGAGTTTCCGCAGCCAATACACTCTGTCTCTGCAAACAAAACAATTCTATGTTCAAAAAAAAAAAAAATTCAGAGGTATCATCATCAAAAGAGCAGCAAGGATACATAGCACCTACAAGACCAGAAAGCAATCAAAAGTTAGCTACCATAATCAATAAGGGAATCAGATGAAAATATATAAAGGTATGTTCCAAAATTTCTAATCAACAGTTTAATATCATTTTTGCATAGTTTCAATTCGTGGTAGGAGTCACTTAATGTAATGATTAACAAGTTATCCCACTCCTCGTCCACGATCTCGCCTCATCCACCTCATCACCCTCTTAACGGTTTCCTAATCCCTACTGATCCGAACGTAATACGAGATGCTCTTCTATTAATCATTCGTACCTTAGTGACATATACCAGTGTACCACGGCTCTCCATATGATCATTTCCGCAGCCAAGTGTATGCAGCCACTCAAAGCTCATAAATTTGACCGTTTCACTCGCATGCATAAAACTTGTAGCCGTATTCATTTCTACCCTCATACCACTGGCTTCATTTCATTTTCATACATCGCTCTCGTTTCATTGTAAAATCCCTCTCTGTTTTTCCTCACCTCACTGTTAAAAACCCCGAGTTCTGCACCTCACTGTTCATTGCATTACGGTTACTATACAACCGTAATTCCTCTGTTTTCCGTAGAAGTATTCTCCTCAAACATCCATACCCACTGTCAGAGCTTTAAGTGCAACCGAGAACCGAGAATGGGGAAGCTGTTGAGAGCAGAACCGGAGGGTTCAAAGTTTTTAGAGGGCTACCCATAGGTCAGAAAAGCACTGCAAAAGGCCGAATGGCTGAAGTTTATTCAAAAATTTAATGGGTACCATAAGGAAGTGACAAGGCATTTGCCCAGTCGTTTGACGGAAAAGCCGTGGAGGTAGGTGACTTACAGTTCACCTTAACTGAGAGTACCCTAGCCACAGTAACTGAATTGCCTCAAACTGGAGAACACTGGTTCAAGAATAGGACAGTGGAAGATCAAGAATGGAGAAAAATGCTTAAGAATCTAGGTATGGATACTTCCATTTTCACCAAGGGTATCCCTGTATGTGTCATTAAAGAGGAATGGACTTCATTACTGCTTCTTGTTCAAAAAATTTTAACATGTGAAGGCCGTTTCGGTGTCATGTATATCTACCATACAAGACTCATGATGCATTTCATGGAAGACAGAGCTATCAATTTACCTGTTTCTTATTTGCTAGTTTAAAGAAAATGTGTAACACTGTTCAGAAAAATGTGGGAAACATTGAACCCGATTTGTATCACCATGGGCTTATTAAGATTCTAATTGAGGAACAGTTGAAAAATAAAAAGGATACATGGGAGAAGTTTCTCATTAGGAACCATTTTCAAGAGGCAGCTGAAGCCTCCAGTAGCTCTCCTAAGGTACCAAAAAGAAATAGGAAAGGAGGAAAAGAAATTATTGACCAAGAAACTACCAAAAAGACTGTTGTAGAAACTGCTCCAAAGACTGCCCAGGCAACTGCCAGAGAGGAAAGGAAAAAGGGAGTCAGCACTAAAAGACAAAAGGGGGATAAAGGGAAAACCATTTTGCAAGAATCAATTCCTTCACCAGAGCCCTCAATTGAAGAATCCCAAACACTAGCTGACAGATTAGTGCAACTGCAAACCACTGCCCTCTCAAAGAGTAAACAAAAAGAGAAACATAGTGCCTAGCAGGAGAGCACTAATGTACAAGTAAGGAGAAGCAGTAGGTTGAAAGGGAAATGGAGTGTGACCAAAGGTAAACAGTCCCATTTTGTTGACTTAGGCACACCAGAAAAGTCTCCAATTCAGCTAGATGTTGAGCCTAGTCCTCCACATGAAGAAAGTCCCTTCCAGCAAGAGAGAGAAGGAAGTTTTCAAGAATTTGAGTTCAGACCAAGACAAACACCTAATATAGACCCTGATCAGCAAAAAGCATATGATTACTTGGAGACCTTAGAGCAATCTGCTGCCGGTCCAAGCACTATAGTACCTCATGATGAACAGGTCAAATCTCTAAAACAAGAGGTATTTGAGCTGGAAGTCTTGAACTGGCATATTAAGCAGGAGAATGAAGCCTTAAAAGAACAGAGCAAAGTGGACAAAATGGTCCATGACAATACAATGCTTCACTTGGGTCTCTGGCAGAGAAAGAATAGAAAATTGAAAAAGAAATGCAAGAAGTTGAGCAGGGCCTTAATTAATTTGAGGTTTAGATGTTTGGTTAAGAAACCAAAAGTAAGTATGGCAGTGAGAAGAAAAAGGAGAAGGCTGGATGTCTTGGCAGAGGCATCTGAGCATATAAACTGAGAAATCATGAAAAGTTTTGGTTGCATGAGGACATGCAACAACCTTCACGTGGGGTAGTTGAGCCACCTGCACCATTTACCCATCCTCCCAACAGCCTTTTTCCTACTTATCTCCTTCTTTTGTCATCATTTCCTTCATCAACTTGTTCAATTCATTGCATTATAGGACTTTTTAACATGATTTGCTAACTGTGCTAATGGTTGACTGTTGGTTTAGATTTTTGGTTCAAGTATAGCAATTCCGCAACTGTTACAGGTTTCTGCAGCTGAGCACTGATTCCGCAGCTGATCCCAGATTCCGCAGCTATTTTCTTGTTTGATATGATCCAGGTGTCTTCTAGAGAAACGGGCCACATGGGCAAGTTTGTATGACTGTGTACATGGTATGTGTGCTATCAGTTCAGCCAAACTGGCCAACGACACCCCTGGTCAACGCGGAGGTAGCTTGGGTCAAACAGCAAGGTTTCAAACAGTGGCACGACTCTGTGTGTTCGGTTGGAGCACGTAAGTCACAGCCGGCTTCTCCGTTAGCCACGACAATTGCAGGGGACCATAATCCAACATCAGATTTATTAGACCACGATGACTGTTCCGTAGATCCGAGCTCGGTGCTGCTGGACGTGTCCTTTTCCTAGCTGTTAGTTAGCTTCATTTACGCATAAGACAGTTGATGTTTTTGCTATAAATAAAGCGTTTCCATACACTGAATAGTTAGTCTGATGTGGTTTAATACTTTGCTGTTATAAACTCTGTTTTGAAGACCTTTTTATAAAGCATTTTACGCTTCCCACTGTGTTTATTATGAGTTGATTTAATTTGAAGAAGACAGTTCTGTTTCTATCCATGTAGCTGATCTTTTAATTGGTTGAAGTGGAGGGCCCCTGTCTGCTACAACCATTGTACAGTAGCCTTTGAATTTCCTTTTCTGCATTTCTTTTTCTTTACTTGATCATGTATATTAATGTACAATTTTGAATTATGCTGTTTTGTATTTCTTTAATCTTCATGACTGATCAGTGTGTTTTTACAGCTTTGATTAGGAGCTCGGGACAGTGTGCTTTTACTTCTTTTTAATACTAGTGACATATGAAGTGTCTTACCTTAACTGCTAATTTTTTGCTGTGATTTTCATTAGTTACTTGATTAGCTAGTTTCTTTATTTTGTTTACTTTATCAAAGTTTTATCAAGATGCTAATCTCTTAATGGTTCTGTTTATCATAATGCAATAATCTTTATGGGACCAAAATATTATCTAACTACAACTTGATTTATTTAGTTTTTAGAATCATATTGCCAATTCACTCCTAACTCTTCTTTTTCACATGATCAATTCAGCTAAAGGCAGAAGGTTAAGGAAGAATACGTAGTGTGATTTGTCATTTAAATTTTGGATTCCTAGAGTAGTGCTTTTGCTTTCAGCAGAGTTAATGTAAATATCATTTCCATTTCTAACAACAGTAAGGGTATTGGACTAGTGCCATTAGTCATTCGTTTAATGCTTTACTTTCTTTTGATGCTTTAGTTTCATTTCAAGTCATTATTCAAGTCTTCTCTCTAAAATTTAAGAAGCATTTATAAATCATCACATACACACACATTCACTCACTTGTTTATAAATTCATCACATCATATTAGGAATATAATTTAGACATAAACTAAAAACAACAAAAAGAACTAGGAAAGGCTACTTAAGTATATATTGTATACTTCACTTCATCAGCTTACGAGCCCCGGGTTGACAATTTATGATAGCAATTTAGACAACACTAAATTGACCAAACAATAGCCCGTTGGAAAGACATCTACGAGGACTACAAAAAAAATACAAATTTTGATAGAAAAATAATTGGCAGTAGATTTCCCAAAAAACATCGTTTAGGGCCTCAAAACGGCTCCGAAAGTTTAGGACCCGAAAAACTACTAAAAAGAGTAAATTGTGATATAATTAAGTAAACTAAAAAAAATGAAAGAGATAGTTGTGGGGGTCCAAGCGGAATTAGTGGGTGGCCACCAATATAGACCTGGATCATTCCTCCCCCCTTAGGAAGCAATGGTCCCCATTGTGTTGAGTTCCTCCCTAAGATGAGGAAGCTTCTGCTGAGTTGGGTCTCTAGTGAGTTGTTCTGCAATATCTGATGTGTCCAGGAATGGTGGGAAGCATGGTCAGCAATGGTCCACATTGAACAGTCGATGCAAGCGAAGGAATGGAGGAATGTTGTGCTTCCAAGCATTGTTGCCCATAGCCTTGGTATTGGTGTAAGGACCATGTCGGAGTGGTCTGAGTTTCTGATGGGTTCTAGTAGGGTGTTCTCTCTGCAGATGCAACCAAACTTTGTCACCCACCTGAAACTTGTGTGGTATCCCTGTGGGTGAGGAGAAGTTGTTCCTGTGTTCTTTCATGACCGTATCCCTTTGCTGCTACTGCTACGTGGAGGAACCCTTTGCGGGGGTCATGGATGTAGCAATGACCTTCCCCTTACTTTGGGAGTGAACCAGATAGAGAATGAATTTCCTAGTCTTGGAGATGAGCTTGATGCCTTTCTTGGCAGTGATCAAAGAGGTGGCAGCAGGTGGGGCTACCTTCGGTATCCTGTATAATGAATTATCCAAATAAATAACAGCAGCGTGAGGCCTTGACTCGTACAAAGCATGTTTCCTCCACAAGTATGGATGGCCTAATAGTACATCACAAACATCCAGAGGTGTAACATCACATAATACATCGTCTGTGAAGGGCTTGATGCTGTAGGGAAGGCGGCACTGCTGGTGAACTTTGAGATCCCGTCCTTCGTGAAGCCACCCGATACTGTACGGCTGTGGGTGTGGTGTAGTCGGTAGGCCCAACCATTTCACGACCTCTGTTGAAATGAGGTTCTTTTGGCTCCCACTATCAACAATGAATTGTAGTGGTGAACCCTTCACCCACATTTGTGAGTGGAAAAGGCTCTCCCCTCCTATAGTTCTTCAGGTTCATTATTTTGGATCTTGGCAGTGGTAATAGTGGCGTTGGGCTCTGCATCAATGATCTGCTTCCCTTTGCCATTCCCCTTGTCGAGTTCTAGCTTAGGGTTAGAACATGTATCTGATTCAGAAGCCTTTAACTTGGCCACCAACAACTACTTGGTCTGACACTCACTTGTGTTATGAGTGGGACTCTTGTGGAACTCACACCACTTTCCTGTGTCCTGCTTCTGCTTCATGGTGTTGTTATTTTCTTGCGGCTTCGACGGGTTGTCTTGGGTCACCCCGCCTTGGCTTTGTCCTTTGGGCTTTGGATTTGCAGATCTAAAGTCTCGCTTCTTCTGTATGAACTTTTGCTCGATTTTGACAGCGTATCAGCACGCCGTGCCAAGTGAGGAGATGTTCAGGAACTCCTTCTCTTCCTGGATGTATCTCTGTAGGGAGTCGTAGTATTTGAGTACCAGATGCAGCTCAGAATCTTTGATACCCAATTGTGTGTGAAGGGTATGAAAAATGTTTTTGAACTCCGGCACATCTTGGTCTCGTCCCTGCCACAGTGTGGTCCATTTTATGTATTTGTCCTCATAGCTTTCGACAGGGTAGTACTGCGTCTTGATGGCATCCTTGAAGTCATTCCAAGTGGGTGTGGCTGAAAACAGTGAGCATGTAATTTCATCCTTCTGCTCGCAGTAGGATTCCCACTAGTCCTTGACGTGGGGCGCTACTTTGAGAAGAGCGAAAACAATCTTTTCCCAACTTGAAAATTCATGAACAAAAAATACCCATCTAGCATATTTAACCATTTATCTACAACATCTACGTCTATTTGACCCTCGAAGATGGGGATTTCAAAGCTAACTTGTACCTTAAATGATGTAGTGTTTCTAGAGTAGCTGTTGGAAGCCGATGCATCGCCTCTGGGTAGCCGCTGAAGGATCTGCACAAAGCTATCCATCATCGTGTTCCTTTGCCGCTCGAGTGCTTCTTCGAACAAGATTTTGATAGGATCTCTTGCCCCCTTGTCTTTCTTCTCATTTTCCATGGGAGGTTGTCGGGATTTGTGAGGCCGGTCTTGCAAAGGTTCGACCAGTTCAAGCCCTAACTCCTTATATCCTGACCTCGCTGGGGACATGCAAAGAAAAACAGAGAAAAAGCAGACCGCTCTAATATGACTGGTCCGAATTTAAGAAAGAACGCAAAAAAATATAGAAATAACCATATACACAAAGATGCAATGGAAATAATACTTCATTTCATTAATGGAAAATACTGAAATATGCTTACAACTAGAAATCGAAATAAACCAGCTAGGGTGATGGTAGCTTATCTTTGAGAAGATATGTGGTCGCTACATGCTTTTGAACTATGTTACAATGAGGCTCAAAGGCCTATTTATTGTTGAGAAAAAATGGAAAACCCTTCACATTCCAAAACCTAACCCTAGAAGATGAAACCCCAAATTGTGGGCCCTGTTTTTGGGTAGGTTGGTACATCAACTTCTCGGGGTCGCGAATTGGTCGTATTATCTCCGTTTGACATGCATGATAGCCCGTTGGAAAGATCTCTCTGAGGACTACAACAGAAAGGATGATTTTTTGCTAGTATAATCATTGGTAGTAGATTTCCCAAAAAACATCGTTTAGGGCCTCAAAACGGCTCCGGAAGTTTAGGACCCGAAAAACTGCTAAAAATAGTAAACTATGCTATAATTAAGGAAACTGAAAAAACTAGAAGAGACAGTTGTGGGGGTCCAAGTGGAATTAGTGGGTGGCTACCAATATCCACCTGGATCATATAGGGTATTACCATTTGGTCTATGCGACGCACTAGCCACATTCCAGCGAGCGGTCCTTGGTATTTTCTCTGATCTTTTGCATGATTGTGTAGAGGTTTATATGAATGAATTTACAGTCATGGGTGATATTTTTGAAGAAGCTTTACATAATCTTAAGAAAGTTTTGCAGAGATGTAGAGAAACTAATCTCTCATTATGTAATGAAAAATGTTTTATGATTACGAATGAAGGTACTATTTTGGGTCATCATGTTTCTCCTATAGGAATTAAAGTTGATTCGGCGAAAATGTAAGTCATTGATAAGATGCCCCCACCAACCAATTAGAAGGGAGTCTGAAGTTTCCTTGGACATGCATGCTACTATTGAAGGTTTGTATTTTACAAAGGTAGCCTCTCCATTATTTAAATTATTGACTAAAGAAGTTGAATTTCATTGGCATGATGAATGTGAAGATGCATTTGATACACTCAAGGAAAAAGTTTCTTCAACATCAGTCTTCAGAGGCCCATATAGGAAATTTCCTTTTCACATTTCCACTGACGCCTCTAATTCAGCCATAGGAGCAGTACTAGGACAAACATAGGATCATGTAACCCATGCTATTTATTATGTTAGTAAAAATTTAACTCCTGCAAAACTGAAGTACACGGTAACTGAAAAATAATTCTTTTTTATGATTTATTCTATTAATAAGTTTAGACGTTGCATCATGAGCTATGAAGTTTTTGTACACACCGATCACTCTACCATTCATATCTCATGAATAAACCAGTTACTAATGGTAGGGTTACTAGGTGGCTTTTGTTGTTGTAGGAATTTAACATTACAGTATTGGATAGACTTGGGAAGGAAAATTAGGTAGCTGATTTCTTATCTAGACTCAACCATGCAGGTGAGGATGTTCCTGTTAATGATAGCTTTCTTGATGAAAATTTGTTTGCTATTTCTTTAAAACACCTTGATTTGCAGATATGACCAATTACCTTACTACAGGAAAGTTGTCTCCTTTCTTTTCATCTATTCAGAAAAAGAGAATTATTAGGAAAAGTGTTGATTACTGTTGGATGAGGGGAGATATTTTTTTCACTATACCTGATTTGATTATCCATAGGTGTGTTAGGGAAGATGATATCTATGAAATTTTGAGATCTTGTCATGATGAACCGTGTGGAAGATATTCTGTAGACAATCGAACAACTTACAAGATCCTTTGCTCAGGTTACTATTGGCCAAGTCTTTTCAAAGATGCAAGAGAATATGTCTAGATGTGTGACAATTGTCAAAGAATGGGGTGGCCTATATAATTAGACGAGATGCCTTTGCAGCCACAGGTTCTCATAGAACCTTTTGAGAGATGGGCTCTTGATTTTGTAGGTCCAATCAGCCCTACGTCCAAAGGTAACAATTATATTTTAGTTTGTAATGAGTATGTTACAAAGTGGATGAAGGAAAGAGCACTACCTAGAGAAATAGAGAAAATAGTGGTAGATTTTCTTTTTTTTATATATTTTTGTAAGATTTGGGGTACTTAGGGAAATATTCACTAATCTAGGTACTCAGTTTGTGTCAAATATTATGTAGGGAATTATGTAGAAATATCAGTTTACTCCTCGAAAGTCCACCCCTTATCATCCACAAGCCAACGGGTAGGTGGAATCAACAAATAAGGTGTTGGAGACAAACCTTACCAAGACAATGCAATTACATAAGAAGGATTGGTTTGACTGACTTCCTAAGGCATTGTGGGCCTACATGATCACATGGAGAAATACCACTAGCGTTTCTCCATATGAATTGGTGCATAGAAAGAAAGCTTTATTGCCCATTGAATTGCATATCAAAACTTTTAAAATGGCAATAGATTTGGGTATATACCTTGACGAAGCTCAACAACAAAGGATCCTGCAGCTCAATGAGTTGGATGAGATTAGGCAGGATGTTTTTCAGCATATTGACTTGATTTAGCAACGACGAGCTAAATGGCATGATAGATACATTAAAAAGAAGTAGTTCAAAGAGGGAGACTGGACATTATTGTATGATTCAAAATTTAAGAACTTTAAAGGAAAATTTAACACACATTGGGTGGGCCCCTATGAGATTGAGAATGTTTTTTATAATGGATCTCTTCGGGTTAAAACCATTAATGATGGGAATGTTACCTTCTTGGTGAATGGGCATAGAAAAATTTATATCAAAAAACCCAATCCAAGGAGGAATTTGCGGAAGAAATTGTGAAGAAAAGAGAGCTGAAGATGGTGAGAGAACAAATCATTCCTTCCATTATCTCTTCCTGATTTTCACTGACACAATGAGCTCACTCTATTCCTCCTTGTGCTCAGTAAAACATGATAGGAATGTTTTTTGGGTATAGGCTTATTAATTTTTCCAGGCCCAATGGACTAGTTACAAAAAAGGAGCCCCCTCGGAGTCTTCTTTTCCAAGTATTTTAGACTCTCTAAAAATGAAATCTGAAGAGCATGGACTACACTGGGCTCGTTAAAATTATAGGTCGGTAGGTTCTTTAGGATGCTCTCAATAAATTTTATTTTAAGTTAAACTTGGATTGCTCATGTTAGACTGATGTGGGATTTCTTAAGGCCCTCATTTCAACAATGTTGGCCCATCGACAATAACAAGTTATCTAGGTGCAAGATCAGAGCCTTATGATGCCTTGAAGCTTGTATGCCCTAATGATAGGCTACCTCGCTAACAGAAATGGGGAATCACTATGGATCCTTGACTATTGGATCCTACAGGGGAGTTCAGCAATAGCTCATTAATTCGCACCCGATAGGACGAATCAGGGTACCTTGACCCTCACTCTCATTAAAGGTGATGGGAAATGCATTGATTAACAATTAACCTCAATAGATGGTAATCCAATGAGCTCATTGCACATTCTACATCAGCACCTTTATTCATGTGCAGTGAACTATACACAAACGAGGGGGAAGTGTTGATTAATGGTTCAATTTCCTGCAGAAGCTTTGCAAGTCATGGTTCGATTTCCTACAGAATCTCTGCAAGTCATGGTCTAATTTCTTGCAGAAGTTCTAAAAGTCATGGTCTGATTTTCGATAGAAGTATCAACAGTCATGGTTCCATTTCCAGCAAAAGGCTCAGCAATCCTGGTTCTATTTCCTGCAGCGACAACTTGATTTTCTAAAAAACAAAAGCCATAGATAGAGAATCAACTTAAATTATTTAAAGTACTCACAGATTTTAATTACTAGTCAAGGTCATGAATTATGAAGTCATATATCTGATCTAACTATTAAGTGGGTTATCATCTTAAGGACAAGCACGTTTCATCCAAAGGAATAGACCATTGGAATGTAAGAAAGGTAAATTACAACCGACGACAACACACTTGAGGTAAAGGGTAATTAACTATTTAATTTTTAACATTTGTATGATTTTTTAGCTATGGTCAACATTGTGGCAAAACACGACTATAATCTGGTGCATTATGACTCTAGATCCATGCCTAATCACCATGATTCTGAGATGACCAATAGACGTACTCCCCATATCTTCCTATAGGTCGAATGACGAAGAGAATCATGATCGTGACCTATCTCTCGAAAATCTTGTGCTTTTTGATAACTTTCTATAATAAGCCCCCCCTTGTCGCACAAGTCCATTGCAAAGCTTGAACCCGATATTTTCAAAGAAGAGCATATGCCCTATCTTCCAGGTTTTCACCATGTGGAAATTACATGCTCCTATTTGCTTCAAGCCAAAAGGGCCTAAGCTGTTGGAGGCCGACACTCGTAGTAAGAAGACATTGGAAGAAGCAGGGTGGTTGCCATTTTTCCAGCGATTTAGTGACTACAACACAAAAGTCACAAAATATTTCGCCCTGTATCTAAATGGTGATAAGGCTCAAGTTGGGGATGTAAAATTCAGTTTGACCAAGGGTTTGGTAGCGGGAGCATGAAAAATTCTATAGTTGGGATAAAATTAGTTTAAAAACCACCGTTTCAACAAGGGCTTGTGCATGTCTTTCCTTCGTAAAGAAAATTCTGACCCCGACTGAAGTAAGGGAATTTCGTAGGATTTCTTGCAAAGTAAGTACCAAAACTTATTGTTTTTCCTGCAAAAATACATAACGTGTGAAGGTCACTTTGGGCTTGCATTCTTGTTTCACATTCGACTCCTCACCCATTTTCATGACAAGGCGTTAAATTTTCCATATTACTTAAGAATGTCTCTGATGAATATGTCGACAACTGCCAAGGAGAGGGGGACCAATTTAGAGGAAAATTTTTATCACCATGGGCTGATGAAAATCATCCTGGTAGAGGTTTTGAAAGAAAAGAAGTGGACATGGGGGCAGTTCTTGGCCGAAAATTACTTTACAAAAAATGAGGATTTTGATCCTCAAATTCCATGGAGGAAGCATCGACAGAAAAACCAAAGAAAAAGTTGTGGATGCGTGGGCTATAAATAAGGGAAAAAGAGGAAGATAAAAATTTTTACCCTTCAGAGTCTATAGAGGAAAAACCAATGGAAAAATGAAAGAAAAAGATATGGAATCATGGGCCACTGGTAAAGAATGAAGGAAGTGATGACCTTGACTCTCTAAAGCCCACCGAGAAGAAGCTTGTAGAAAAACCAAAGAAGAAAAGGTCGCAGACCCTTTCGGCTCCATATGAAGGAAGAAGATAGGGATGAATAAATGGTGGTGACAGGGGAGACTGTGGGCACTTCCACCTCTATGAAAAGATTTACCAAAAGTCAGGTTTTTCAGCTGGCAATAAAGGATACTACGGATGCAAGAGTGTTTCCTCAAACACTGGATAAGAATAAGGAGAAACACCATGGCCCACACAAAGGTAAAGAGATGATCGAGTCAGTTGAGTTCATCAGCGAAGAAGCAATGTCCTTTTAGGACTCCCCACTGCATCGAAATGGGAATAACACAGCAGGAGAACAACAAGCAGAGGAGGACCTCAAGTCCCCTGAATCCCTCTAAGAACATCAGGAAGGGTAAGTCACCCCGAAGAAGAGATGGTCTCTACAAGAATTGGAAGAAATCATCACCAAGCTCACCATTTCAAAAAGATCCATGAGAAAGGAAAACGAGACCTTGAAAGAGAACAACCTGCATATACAAAAGGAACATGAGGAGTGGGTCTAGAAAGAGCCTTGAATTATGAAAAATATGCAGGCTAGGATTGATCGTCTGAAAAATAAGAATGAATTATACAAGGCTCAAATTCGTGCATAATCTAGTGGTAACCAGTTGGACCAATTGGCAAAGATAGCATATGAGTTGGATGTAGTAGCTGCAGCTTGGGATAAGGAACAATTTCCTTTTCTTTTTATTTTTTGGGTAAGATGCAACATTTTTTCTTGCATAAGGGTCATGCAAGAGGCTAGGTGTGGGGGAGATGTTGGGGCTTGGTTTTCCCCAATTTTGACACCTTTTTCCATAATTTACCTCTCCCATTTTGAACTATCTTTAACCCCTACTATGCCTATTTTGGTTATAATACTTGCGTTTTTTCCAAATGGGTGTCGTATGCTGCACCATGAAAATTAACATGAAAAAGTGTCTTTTACCATGACTTTAAGTATTCCTTACAACTATTTGTTCTTTATTTAATTACCATGCGAACTAATCTAGAGTTATTGTGTAGATTTGTTTTGATTTGAAAATAGGCCCACATTTCTTGTAGACAGTTATGCAATCTTATTTCTTTTAAGCACTCCAGAATTCCTGTAGCCGCGGATTTCCTATAACCGTCCAGATTTCCTACAACAACATCGGCGGTTAGCTATGTTCCATGAATATGTAAGTCAAATTGGAACATGGGTTTTGTGGGGAATTTATCACATATGGATGGTGTTCTATTGCCCATTTCAGATATTCCAACAATACTGCCCAGATTCACAAACCTTCTCTCATTGGCCGTCTGGAGGAAAGCTACAACCATGCAATGAATTTCATCTAATCCATTCCTTCAATCATGGATTAGACCCAGTATGGCTAAATTTGATATTTTGTAATAGGATTGTTAGCTGATGGCTTAGATTAGTAGTCTTCCTTGCTTTGAGCCATATATGGGCTTTTGTAAATGTGTAAATTATGTTCTAGTTTATATCATAGGGGGTTGTTGGGTTGGTTTCAGCTAATAATGTATATCATATTGTACTTGACTGTATATTTTTCAGATTAATACAATATAATATGTTCTAATTGTTTTAGTGATAAATCTCTTCTAATTTGAAGGGGTTGTGAGTAAGGGAGGGCCCCTTTTGCTCACAGCTCTCGTAGTCTAGTGTTTATGCATTTTATTTCTCTTACATAATAATAATATTTTTCCTACAAGTAATGCACTGTTTCTGATATATCAGCAGCAATTGATTAAACGAACTAGTTTCCTGTTAATGTGTGGAATTCATTTAGTCAAGATTTCATTCATCATGTTGAGTCGATTCCTGAGTTTCCTGTAAGTTGATTTCTATATCTTTTCCTAATCATCATCAGCAATCATAAGAGATGTAGAGGGATTTTTGATCCACTCTATAGCCTTTGCTACTAAGTGATTGATGCAATAAAGGGTCATTAGTTTTGTATAATTCAATACCTATATTAATCAACACTCAAAGTGTTAAGCCTGCATATATTTTGTGCACCATCTCACAAGCTTACCTACCCTAGGTTGATGATTTATGTTAATCAAATTATAAGGCTATAATTTGACGCAACAAACATGAATAGAAACAGGAGGAACAATCTAGTTACATGGACACCTCTAACATCCACAACACACTGAGAGGAAGAAAATATTCAATGTGAAGTGGGAGGAGAGATGAAAGAAGTGAAGCACGAAGAAGGGAAATTAGTCAAACTCAACCACTAGTAACATTTAAATATTATGCATTAATTATGAAACCAATGATGTCATAAAACCTTTGAAATTTAAAGAAGCTAATGAACATAAAAACTGGAGATATTCAATGAAGGAAGAATATGAATCGATAATGAAAAATGATTCTTGGTAATTTACATATTTTCCTGAAAAATGTACCCATGGGATCCAAATGGTTATTCAAACCAAAATTTAAAGATGGTAGAGTGTAGATAAATATAAAGTTATGATATTTTCATAAGGATACTCACAAAGAATTGATTATAAATAATCTTTTGTAGATGTAGCTAAGTTAAATACAATTAGATTGATGATTTCTTTAGCTACAAAACATAAATGGAAATTACATGAGCTAGATGTTAAGTCTATTTTTTTGAATTTGGAACTAAAAGAAGAAGTATATCCTGTTTGGTCATAAGGGTTTGTTAAAAAGGGTCAAGAGCACTTTCTTTACAAATTTAAGAAAGCTTTATCTGGACTAAAATAGGCACTAATATCTTGGTATGTGAACATTGATTCTTTATTTCTTCAAAATGGATTAATGAGAAGAAAAAGTGACCATAATCTATATTAGATCAAATCAAAAGGGGCATGTTATTACGATTTCCCTATACGTTGAGGATATTATTATAGCAGGCAATTCTTCGAGGTTAATTAACGAATATAAGGGACAATTTTCATAGGTGTTTGAAATGAAAGACCATATTGATGTTGCATTACTACTTAACTCTTAAAATATGAAGAGAAGTTGGTCATGAGTTGGTTACAAAAAATAAATATATTAGACAACTACTTGAAAGATTCAAATTGGACCAGTGTATGGAAGTATCAATATCATTAGAACATAATGGAAAACTCTACGGTAGTTATGTGACAAGAGAGGTGGATGGAACATTGTATCTTTAACTAGTGGGAAGTCGAAATTATGTCACCACAACTAAGATAGACGTAGCATATGCAATTAGCATCCTAAGTCAACTCAAGGTCAAACCTCTTGAAATCCATTGGAAAGTAGTGAAGCGTTTCTTTTAGTATCTAAAAGGAATTGATAGCTTTGGTATTAAATACAACGGTGATTTAAATGTTTATTTGACAAGCTGTTCTGATTCAAATTGGGTCAAAAATCCTGATAACAAAAAACAGAATTTAGAATATGCATTTAGACTTAGATCCAGGATCTTGGCATGGATTAGTAAGAAACAACAAAGTGTTTCTTTTTCATTGACTAAAGATGAGTACAAATTTTTGTCAAGTGTTGCTTATAAAACATTCTAGTTCAGGCGAGTTCATGAAAATGTGTGAGAAGTTCATAACATTCCAATGATTATCAAGTGGTACAAAAAAAGAACCATCAAACTAGCCAATAAGAATGCATATCATGTCCACCACTTATGGTAGGAAATGCTCTGGATTTCTAGCTTACCAAGAGGCACCAAGTGGGGGTTGTGCTACAAAACTAGAAACATCACTTCCCCAACTAGTCTATGAAAATGATGTCAAAGATGAAGAGATTGAAGGGTATTATAAGTAGATCCATAATTGTTATGATATTTTCAAATAATCTAGCTAAAATAGGGGGTAGAGTCCCCTCCAATGAAGCTAAGCATGGATGACTATGTAGAGAAAACTCTAAAATTTATAGAGAGGAAAACCTCAAATATTATATTTATTTTATTAAAAAAATTAAGGTTTAAATAAATGTAAAGTTTGTGTTTTTATGGAGTAAGATATATAAGTAATTAAACATTAAATGTGAAGACTATTTAAGTAAATATGAATTATGAGTTACTGAGAATTATTTTATCATGTTATGACTTACTTTAGTAGAAGGGAATTGTTGTTAAAATATTACATAAAAAAATAATAAAACATACTTAAATTAAAAATTGAAATGTATTAACATGAAAAGATCTTTCAATATATGTGATAAATAAAATATTTTAATTTTCACTTTAGTTTCAAATTAGTTTTATACAAAAAGATAAAATAACTAAAATTAAAACAATTCTAATTTTATTTATGATGGCTTTCCATATTTTAGTATGAGTGAGATATATAGTTCCCTTAATACTCAATAGTTGAAATGTGATATTTTAAATTAATATTGATAGTATAGTTCAATATTAACATTAAAAGGTGTAATGCATTTTGTTTACATGTGATATTTAACAAATAATAAAATATTTCAATGACTATGTTCAAATAATTTTATATATTGTTAATTGATTTCTACTTCAAACATTTGCAGGGTAGGATAAGGCAAGAAAATGGGAACAATTGTTCCCCACATGCCACTTTTCTCGTGATGTGACATTAAGAAGTTGATGAGAGCCGACACTTCTGCTACCCCGCCTCTTGCCAGAGCCCCGTAGGCTGCTTTTCCCCACCGAAAATTCAAATATCTAAAGCTGATTTTGGTAGCATCCGAAACAAAAAAAAAGGGAACCCACAACTATGCAGCGAGGCTACCCCTTCAGTTCCATCAAATCTATCACAAATCTGACGTACTCGTCATTCACAGTTGTTTTTTCTTTGTTTATCAATTTCACACCCAAACATTGGCTTGCTAGCTCTTATGCGGTTGTCCTCGCACATGCAATACATATTGCATTCTCGTAGAACCCTTCAGAGAGCGGCGGGTGGGATTTCTTGACGACATTCACAGTCAATTGCTCTGGCAACCTTTTTTATTTGGTTTATTTAGCAACTCCTCTCTCCTCTTCCTATTTTGGTTTTTTAGTTCACTACTTTGCAATCCAACCTTTTTTATATGGCTTATTGTGCAACTCCTCTCTCTTCTTCCTCTTTTGCTTTTTTAGTTCATTACTTTGCAATTCTTGGTTTGAATCCCAAAACTAGACTGAGTTCTCAAGTTTAGTTTGTTTCTTTTCTTGTGAGTTGTGAGAGATCTAGATTTATATTTTTTGTTTTAGTTTTTGTTTGAACTTCTTTCAAAAAGGGGCCAATCATTTTGTGTGGTTATGGATTTTGTTCATTATCATCAATAGATTTTTCCACATTCTTGATTTTTCTACAACTTATGTGGGAGTCAATACAAGGTTATGGAATTTTCCTCTTACTTATTACATGTTTTATTGAATGTTGTTTTTCTCAAGAGACTCTTTTACATAGGAAAATACTCGAATCTATTTCCAAATCTAGAGATTTGGCAAGAATTTCAGGTATTATATACACTTATATTTCTTCTACTTTGAGGGAATTTTCCCAAATCATCAAGCTCCTTTTGGGAAGGGTGTCTATTCCTTGCCATTCATTAGACAATCCCTAATAAGATTCCTGTATTCATGGTAGCTTCTTCCTCATCTAATGAGGACATGTTGATTT
>APFE030259723.1:0-15593 GCA_000404065.3 Pinus taeda
ATGTAGAGGTTCAAGGAGTGGAGACATCCACTCAAGTAGAGTCTTCCAGAGAGGGAAGAAAGTGCACTAGAGAGGCTGACAGGTTTTTGGATGATGCACGGGAGAATGTGGGAGCACCCTCTTCTTAGCGCAGACAAAGGAGGTCACCAGAGAAGTACACTGGATACATGGAACTTATGGGTACATATGTTATGATAAAGCCATCTTCCTTTCAGGAAGCAGTGCAAAAACTAGTTTGGGTTGATGAAATTGTGGAGGAGTGTGATTCCATAGTTCGAAATAGTGTTTGGGATGTGGTCCCGAGAGTAGAGGAAAATTCAGTTGTGAGCTCCTGATGGACTTACAAGGTAAAGCAAGCTAAAAATGGTAGTTTGGAGAATCATAAGGCTAGATTTTTGGCTCGTGGCTTTTCACAGGTAGAGGGGATTGACTATGATGAGACCTTGCTCCTATTGCAAGGTACTCATCCATCAGATCTATTTTGGCGCTATCAGCAGAGATGGGTTGGAAGATCCATCAGATGGATGTGAAGACTGCCTTCCTTAATGGCATGATTGAGGAAGAGGTGTACATAGAGCAGCCCAGAGGTTTTGAAAACTTGGACCATGAGTCACATGTGTGCCGACTCAAGAGAGCGTTGTATGGGTTGAAGCAAGCATCCCGTGCTCGGTACACCATGATAGATAGCTACTTCACTGGGTTGGGCTTCACAAAGAGTGAAGTAGATGAAAACCTGTATCACATAGCGCTGGAAGGTATGGTTTTGATCATTGTAATTTATGTAGATGATCTCATACTGACAGGTGATGAGAAGCTCATTAATTTGAGATGAAGGACATGGGGCTTATGCATTATTTTCTTGGCATGGAGGTATTGCAGGGAGATGGGGAAATATTTGTATCTCAGGGAAAGTATTCCAACGAGATACTTAGGAGATTCCGCATGGAGAGTAATAAACCCATGGAGACTCCTCTAGCTGGTAACTAGAGGAAGGAGGATGCTACTTTAGGAGAAGTAGTGGAAGCTACTGTTTACAAGCAACTTGTGGGTTCATTCATGTACTTGGTGAACACATGACCATATATGTGTTATGCAGTTATCCAGCTTAGTCAAGCGATGGTTAGGCCTACCAAGCTGTATTGGAAGGTGAAAAAGCATGCATTGAGATACCTCAGAGGCACTACCAAGTTTGGGTTGTGGTACAAACGGATAGAGGGAATGAAGCTTCAAGGATTAACCGATTCAGATTGGGTGGGGAGTCCATTTGACAGGAAGAGCACATCAGGAGGAATATTTAGTATTGGGTTAGTTGTAGTTTCTTAGTATAGCAGGAAACAAAGATCGGTTGCACTCAGTTTGGAAGAGGTAGAGTACATGGCTGCAAGTCAAGCATCATGTGAGGCTATCTTGATGAGGAAGATCCTAGTTGGTTTGTTTGGTCAGCGGATTTATCTGACAGTGATTTATTATGATAATTAGAGTTGTATCAAACTCTCTAAAAATCCAGTTTTTCATTATCGGTCCAAGCATATAGATATCCAGTATCATCATCTCATAGATTGTGTATTGAGGCGGATCATGTTGTTAGATTACATTCCCATGGAGGAGAAAGGTGCTGACATCTTGACAAAGGCATTGCAAAGATGTAAATTCGAGTTTCACAGAGACAGGATCAGGGTAGTGGATAATCCCTTTCTTGTTGAGAGTGAGTGTTGAGAAATGGAAACAAGAAATTCCAGTTTAATTTGTCCTTGAATTAAACTGTGAATTAAAATAGAATTCTTTTCTCATAACAATTTGAAAATAATTAATTAAGTTTAATTAACTTAATTAATTTAGGAAATTCAAATTGGAATTCTTCTAGAAGACATGTATATGTTCTCCCTAACTTATAGGAGTTCAAGATGAGTTATGAATGAGTTGTAATTAGTTAACTCATTTTGTTGAGTTAAGTCCAGTTAAATTAGTTCTAATTATTTTCAGGAACTAATAGTGAGTAAATAGTCAGTTGGGACACTAGTGACCTAATTAGTGCTACTCTAGTTAACTGAAGATTCCACCATCAGAAATCATGCATGCTAATTATGAGAAAGACCCAGTTGAGATTAGAGTGCAGAAACAATGTACTATTTTTTTTAGATTTTTCTGAGTTGCACTGATAGTGCATGCATTCAGGAACTAATCCTTGAGGGATTGCACTATTTTTAGAGGCTTTATTTCCCTTTAAATACAAGCTATCCTTCATAGGAATTACACATTGGAATAGAGACGTTGGAGAGCTTGTGAATTGGCTAAGATTTGGCCTTGAGATTTCTTATGAGTTGGAGATTGAATTTGTTGAGTGCTGAGATTGTTCTAGAGAGAACAAGCATTGTAATTTCATCTTGATGTTTTCGGATTAATACAAAACAAATATTGGGTTTTTGAGCTGTGGCTTTCCCTAGATATTTATTGTGTTATGTGCCTTTGATTCTCTTCCTATACTTATTATTATTTGCTTGATGTTTATGGGCTTCCACTATAAAGAGTAGAAGTAGATTCTTGTCTTTTTCTTTAGCAAATTGCATTAGCTTGTGAATCTACACGATTTTCTATAGGTTCAAAATTGTAGGGTTCGAGTTCGCATGTGAGGATTAAGGTTTTTGGTTCACAATTTTAGGGTTCTCAAAGAATATTTTTGGTTGCAACCACATGCATACGGTCCTATGAATCAGACGAAAATGCTTCAATCGCATGCATGACTGTTAGCTTTGTGCGGCTAGGACTTAGGGTTTTTGACAGTTGACTGCAGATGTTGAAGTTGAGCAAAAGCTTCTGAATCACAAGTTTAATTAGTATTATTGCTGGGTTCATCTCTGGGATATACTTTGGTTGGTTTTTCTAGATAGTTTTGTGAATGAAGAATTGGATTATTGTACTCTCTCTTTGCTAAACATTTTATGACAATCTAAGAAGAAGAATTTGAAAGGGTTTTCCCCCTTGTAGGGTTTTCCCTTGTCTCTGACCGATCTTGGTGTCTCTATGCGTGTATGATTTTCTTCTATTGTTCCTTTATGTTATGTTGCATTGATGATGATGTTGTTCTTTCTATATAATTTCATATGTTGCTAATGATGTTATGATGTTGTGGGTTGAATTCAATATGTAAATAATGAAATGCAATTATCTAAAGAAAAGAACAATATAGCCCTAAGAAAAATTAACATGGTATCAGAGTTGGGCTAAAGAAAAGCCATTGAAGGTCACCCTCATGAAGACACAATTGATGGAATCAAGAGAATATGGAGGAGACCTAAAAGAATACCACGGTTTGAAGGAAACCCTAAGAAATTTGGTTATTAGGGTTTGATGGATAACATAAGGTTAGGGTTTTAAAGAAACCTTGGAATATGAAAAATGTTTTGAGTTACACAATATTGAAACCCTAACATGGTCAATGAGATGTTTTTCTAGCATTTTTGACAAGATTATTTGCAACCCCAGATGGGCTAGTCTCAATTAGGCCTAGTTGTTGATGAAGACGATTGGAAATATTTTAAGGAAACATTGTTACATGGATAATATACCGTATTAACTCTTGAAGTTTGGTTCAAGAGGGAGCTTATTACCTCTTCTTAAAAGATAAGTATATTTTATATTTATGTTATTTCTTTATGACACTATTCTTATTTAGATTTATTGTTTTGAGTATTGCTTCCTGCATGAATATTTGAGTATTTGAATACTTCTAACATCCATATGAGATGTGATAAGTAGATACTTATTGAGGATAATCTAGGTTGCAGGAAAATAGAGAAAGTGAAAGAAGTGAAGAGATAGTCTTGGAATAGGGATAAGTACCTGAAGAAGGTTTTCGCAAAGTTGACAAAGTAGAATAAAATCTAGAAATTTCAAGTGCTACAACTGTTAATAACAAATAAGTATTACAAGTTGCAAAGGTATATGAATAGTACAAGGTATGTGCAATATAATGTTTCATTATTATGATTTAACTGCAATATTGGATGGAAAGATAAACCCTAAGGTATGATGAGAATATCAACTTCATGCATATGAAAGTAAGTTTGACTTATCGTACATGTGATATATTGGTGCATTTAATATTTGGAAAGTATCTTAAATTTTATTAGACATGGTGGATTTTCTGAAAGCAAGCTAAAATCATTGATTTTGATACTATTGTTAGTGATAAGCATGGTAAACCTGATGATAAAAGTATAAGGATCTTCTTGTTGATCTTGGTTAGGGTTGATTAGCTTAGTAAACTTGACAATGTGGCAAAAACGCGATGCCTTGAATTGATGTGATAAAGAATTGATGTTGTGATTGTGATCCTTGAAGTATGACAATACTCTTGTTAGCTTCCTTGATTATATGACACTAACCTTTGATGAATATTTGATTATATGTTCATTTGTAACAATGAAGTAGCTAATGATGATTTTCTATGATGCATAGATGTTTGAAAACCTAAGGTAGTTTGGTTTTCATATTTTTATTGATGCAATACAATATTATGATAGATAGGTTAATGTCTTGATTAAAGATGATTGAAGAAGCTTTCCATTTAGAGGGAGAAACTCTCCATGAGATCCCAACACCTATTATTTTTTGTCGTGGATGAATAGAAGACTCTTATTTGTTGAAGCAAGGTTTATGGACATGAATATGATGACAATTTGATGTTGTTGAAGAAGGAAGAAGATTTTTTTGGAAAATTCTCATTCGATCAGAGAAGATTTTTCCTATTTCAAGCCCCAACAACTGAGAGAAATGATTAAGGGTGCAACTATAGGTCTCCTAGTCGCACATAAGAAGCCTATGGGTGTGATTGAGCTTGTAGGATACAAAAATATAAAACCTTATGCATGAAACCCAGAGTGCATGATAGAAATCTCTATGGACAAAAAATGAATATTAAGATCTACATTATGTTTGATTTGTAGTAGGGATCAAAATGAAGGTTGTTTGATAGCAAGACCTCTCTAGAAAATGTGAAGCGACCTACCTTTTGGAATCTATCTTACTTGTGTTGCAGGGCAGAAATATAGAGAATCATTGTAAATGGAATCTTGAGGATAGTTTCATAATCGGCATTATTACTGTCTTATGTAGAGACCTTTATGTTGTAGAGAATGTAAATATCTTAACTCATCTTGTGTATTCAGGGGTCTATGCTATGCATATCAATATGTTAGTTGTCTTGATTTGATCATTGAAGCTAGTATGACAATAAAGGATTTCTCCTCAGTATGGATTAATTTATATTCTGGTTATTACAAAAATTTCACAATGAATGAATGACATAAACTTATCTGACTTGTCCTTGGTCTATGCGTTCACATTTAGTTGAAGAAATGATTCATATTATGATCATGTGGATGACTTGATGAAGTATTGGCTCGATATTTCTTAATAAATGACAATTGTTGACTGGACAAATAGATAAGGTTGTAACCTAGTACTTGGGTATGAACTCTACTTGGGGACTGGGACTGAAAAGTTTAATAATGATATTGGAAAAATCTTCCATGGCTTTGATATTAATTTTGGTTTGGCATTTAATGCTTGATAAGCAAACTTGGTTGATTTGATTGCACAATATTGACTTGTTTGAAGCTTGGTATATTGGTTTGGTCAATGTTATGTTTGCAGAAAGCATTGTATGATTTGAAGCAAGATCACTGAGCCTGGTATGGAAGCAATGTTGATCCAAACCTCTACTTCAAATAGGTCCAAGGTATGCCTTTGATTTTGGTTTTATATGTTCAAAATCTATTCTTGTCATATAATGAGCCTTTGATAATCAGAGTAAGAGGGAGTTGGCCTCTGAGTTCGAGACGAAGGATATTTGCATGATGTATTACTTCCTGTGATTATAAGTTTACAAAAGAACCAGAGAAATATTCCTTTCTCAAGGAAAATATGACATGAAGTTAGTGGAGATACTTGGAAAGATGGAATGCAAATCCTTGGAAATTGCAATGGAATTGAATTTCAAGAAATTATGCAGAGATGTTGTTGGATCTAACTTGGTAGACTCCTCCAAGTACTGAGAGTTGATTGATGCATTAATGTTCTTCGAGAACAACCATCTAGATATATGCTTTGTAGTGAACACCTTGAGTACAAATTGGGTTGTACTAAGCACATTTTGAAATAATTTGCATGGGATGATCAATCTTGTTCTAAGATATACTATGGGAGATTTACAATTGCATGGATGCACTGATGCTGACTGGGTAGGAACAATTATTGATAAGAAGAGCAACTTTGGGTGTTGCTTTAGCTTGGGATCTACCACGATATCTTGGAGATGCAGGAAATGTTAGGATATTCCGACACATAGGAATAGTTAAGTTCAACTTGGTCTAGTATAGAGTTAGGTGTAGAGTTAGGTATAGAGTTAGGTAAAGTGTGTTTCTTTACCGTTGTACATTTTGTAACTTACAATTCGATGGTCACGATATGTAGTGATCCGACGGTTCATTCTCTCCTCGGTATTATCGACACTTGATCCATGGCTTGACACCCGATTGGTCCATGAATTCTATTTAAAGTGCATGGAGGGTCATTTGTAGGTTCACCGTGCATGAGAGAAGCTTATGTAATTTTTTATTCTTTTATTAATAAATTTCTTGTAGTAGCCACGTTGGTGTAGGCCGTGGACTGTTTCCCTCTCTGAGGGTTTTAACCACGTCAAAATACTGGTGTATTGATCTGTGATCTGTTTGTGAGCGGTGTCCTTTTGGTGTTCTGTCTGAGGAACTTACCCTGTAAATTCCTACAATCTTCTTAATTTCCCCCCTCTCCCACTAGCAAAACCCCAAACAAGACATCATTACAATGGAGGAGCAAGGCCAAAAAACATAGCTAAATATAGTTGCAGGTCGTCTCCAAGCTTGGGGTCGAAAGAGCCGTCACCTTCTCATTCCTTTGCAACACCTCCTTCTTCCACAGGCAAAAACTCTAACTATGCTCTCTTACTTGTCATTCTTACCTTTACACCTTACCTCTCCTTCTACCTTGCCACCTTTCCCACCACCCTTGCATGCACTCATGCCAAGGGTCATCGCACCGATCGCCTTGAGCGTGTGGGGGGCAGAAGTACCTGTCTCAAAGGTACGTATCATTACTATACCTAGGCTGTCCCAACCACTAGCCCCCACCCCGATTGGGGTAAAAATAAAATAAAATATTATTAATAATAATAATTTAAAATAAAATTATAATTTAGTTAAATTTTATGATTTTTATTTTACATACCTTAGTAATATGAGATATATGAAAGTGTTTTGATGCTTACTAGAATTTATCAACAATTTAATTTATATGGTTGTGCTAGTGTTATATAGAGCTAACAAATTGGTGCGAAGTTGTGTCTTTCAACAACTTGTAAACTATTCTAAGTTTCTCAAAGTTATTCTAGGTTTCACACAATTTATGATTGTTGTACTATCCCCTAATATTTGTTTGTATCCATTTATTTCATGCTAAACTATTAAAATGCTTCTAACGAAGATTCCATTAGTGATAAGATCATTAGAGTTTTTTTACATTTGCATTCATAGATTTCATTTAATTTTTAACCCCAAATTATAATAGTTGAAATACATATGGAAGGTTTGCCTCTATTAAGAAGATCTAATTGAACCCCTTTATTAGGTGAATCTATGAAGTTGATGAAGGACATTTGCCACAATCAATGGATTGTTCAACAATGGATTGCTCAAGTGAATTATAATGTGTTAGGAGTATGTTTTTTAGTTTGGTATTGTCAAATTACTCTTATGGGAGTAAGGCTATTTTGGTTCGTTAAATTAAATTAATTTGAGGTAAAAAACATGATTATAAAAGTTTACGTCTATATTTTATTTTCTTGATTCAAGTCATTTTGCTTAGCTAAATAAGATAAACATTGTGATTTCTATCTTTTGTTACAATGAAATACATATGAGGTATCACAAGTTGACTTGGAGAAACATGGATTTACCACATGAACTTGGATTTCATGAAAAACAATGAAAATGTCCACTTATATTGCTCATAATATGGTGTATCCTTCACTAATCAAACATTATTATTGAATTTGATCAACATTATACCATGTTGCTGATACATAATTAAATCATCATTTTAAAGTATTGTCATACTAAGGACTACATCGTCAATATCTTAGCCAAAACTTTGCCACAATTTTAGTTAATATGGAGAAAAGTGGTCTATAAGGGGGAAATTGAAAACACTCTTTATACCCTACAACTTTTAATTGAAAAAATGATTAAAATCTCTATATTTTGGGAAATATGGTTACCAACTCAATAGTTTTGATTTGTACTCTTTATTAAACTACTTAATACACAAATCAAATTAGTGAACGAGCTCATTAATACCAACCACATCAATTGTAACTCATCATTATGTACTTAATACTCAAATCAAAATAACTTAATACACAAATCAAATTAGTGAACTTATCATTATGTACTTAATACACAAATCAAATCAAATTAGTGGACAATTTGATTAATACCAACCACATCATTTACATAATAATGATGTAATGATATAATACTTACCAATATTTTTATTCATAACTGCACAATGTTAGACCATCCATTTATTTAGTTCATTATTATATATATAAAAACTTTAGTTAGACCATCCATTTATTTAGTTTATTATTATATATAAAAAACTGCACAATCAGTTAAACCATCCATTTATTTAGTTTATATATAAAAAAAATCAATTAGACCGTCCATTTATTTAGTTTATTATTATGTTAGACCATCTATTTATTTAGTTTATTATTATATATAAAATTTACAAGATTTTCCAAGATATTTGATATGAAAATTAAATGTTTCGGATGGATCTTAAAATAATGCCTCAACTAACTTTTTATAAAATTATACTAAAATTCACACATCCATAAAGGTCTAAATATCATTTTGTACAATTATATAATCAACCAGAAATATAATAATTACGAGACATTCCCACAAAGTGCCAAATTAAATTGATTCTAAATATCATTTTGTACAATTATATAGTCAACTAGAAATATACTAATTACAAGACATTCCCACAAAGTGCCAAATTAAATACAATCAATTTAATAGTTTTACTTATGTTTATCAAATACAATCCACAAAATACCAAATTAAATTGAAACAAATACAATACACAAAATACCAAATTAAATACAATCAATTTAATGTTTTATCAAATACAATCAATTTAATATTTTTACTTATATTTTATTAAAATACCATCAATTTTAATTGTTACTTATATTTTATTCAAATACAATCCATAAAATATCCCAAATTATTACAATCAATAATATTTTTACTTATCTTTATCAAATTAACAATCAATTAATATTTTTAAATATATTTTTATCCAAATACATTTACATTAATTTTTTATAATATTTTACTTATAATTTATCAAATACAATCAATTTAAATTTTTATTTTTATAATTATTTTTTACTTATATTTTATTCAAATACAATCATTTAATATTTTAAATATATTTATCAAATACAACTAATTTAATATTTTTATTTTTTTTACTTTTCTCATGGCCCTAATTTAATATTTTTATTATTTTAATATTTTTAAATATATTTTTCCCTTAATTTAATATTTTTATTATTTAATATTTTTAAATATATTTATTCAAATACAACTAATTTAATATTTTATTTTTATTTTTTACTTTTTCTCGGGACCCTAATTATACTTTTATTTTTACTTTTCTCAGGCCCTAATATTTTACTTTTATTTTTTATTTTTACTTTTATTTTTTACTTTCTCAGGCCCTAATATTTTTGTTTTTTACTTTCTTGCCCTAAATATTTTTATTTTATTATTTTTTTATTCACCTATATTTTTATTTTATTTTTACTTTCTTCAAAGCCCTAATATTTATTCCCTAATTATTTTTTATTTCCCTAATATTTTTTATTTTTATTTTTACTTTTCTTAGGGCCCTCCGAACCAAAAGGCAAGCCCTCCCAAATTTCCCAAGGGCCAATTTAATATTGTTTATCAAATACAATCAATAGGCCCTAATATTCTTTATTTCCCAAATATTCTTTATTTTTATTGGCCCTCCAAACCAAAAGGCAAGCCCTCCCAAATTTCCCAAGGGCCAATTCAATATTGTTTATATTTTATCAAATACAATCAATAGGCCCTAATATTTTTTATTTCCCTAATATTTTTTATTTTATATTTTTACTTTTCTTAGGGCCCTCCGACCAAAAGGCAGCCCTCCCAAATTTCCCAAGGGCCACTTTAATATTGTTATATTTTATTCAAATACCTGATTCCTTAGATTTGAGAGCCTGCTTTGGCATCCTTCTCCTTATTATTTTTTATTTTTTAATTATTATTTTCCTTATTATTTTTATTTTAATTTTATATTTTTTATTTTTAATTGTAGGGCCCCAACCCCTTTGTGCATTCCTTCCTTATTATTTTTATTTTTAATTTTATTATTATTTTTAATTTTAATTTTATTATTTTCCTATATTTTTTATTTTTAATTTTATTTATTTTTAATTTTATTTATTAATTTTATTATTTATCCTTATTATTTTTATTTTTAATTTATTATTTTATTTTTAATTTTGTTAGGCCCCAACTCTTGTGCATCCTCTCCTTATTATTTTTATTTTTTTATTTTATTATTTTTATTTTTAATTTTTGTTAGGGGCCCGAACCCTTGATGCTTATTGGGTTATTATTTTCCCAAGGGCCACTTTAATATTGTTTATATTTTATCAAATACCTTGATTCCTTAGATTGATTGATTGATTCCTTAGATTGAGAGCTTGCTTGTGCATCCTCTCCTTATTATTTTTATTTTTAATTTTGTTACGGCCCGATAATTTTGTTTGTTACGGGCCGATAATTTTGTTAGGGCCCGAACCCTTGATGCTTATTGGGTGGGGCCCGATAATTTTGTTTGTTACGGGCCGATAATTTTGTTAGGGCCCGAACCCTTGATGGCTTATTGGTTGGGGGGCGTTGGTCGAGCGCTCCGCATGCCCGAACCAAAAGGCAAGCCCTCCAAAATTTCTAAAGGGCCAGTTTAATATTGTTTACAGTAATTCTTTAATAAATGCAATCAATATTAATTTAACATTCTTATTATTTTTATTTTTAATTTTGTTAGGGCCCGAACCAAAAGGCAAGCCCTCCAAAATTTCTAAAGGGCCAGTTTAATATTGTTTATAGTAATTCTTTAATAAATACAATCAATATTAATTTAACATTCTTACTTTTGGCTGTTTCTCCAAATATTCTCATGGCCAGTTTAATATTTTTTATTTGTTAGGGCCCGGAGCCAAAAGGGGAGCCCTCCAAAAATTCTCATGTGCCAGTTTAGGATTTTTACTCTTGTTAGGGCCCAAGCCAAAAGGCGAGCCCTCCAAAAATTCTCAAGGGCCAAGGCGTAGCCCAGGCCGAAGAGGAGGTTTGGAAATAGTTTTCAACCAGCAATTGACGCGCCTCGGTTTTACCTCACTAGCTGCGTCATTGCCCCAAGCGCAAAGATGCTTAAATACCATGCCTGTTATTCCTTTTATACTTCTCGCTGGGCAATTACCTTTCATCTCAGTTCATGTGGGATTTTGCTCTGGTGCCAGCATTCAAGACTACCTTTGAGGTGAGAAGCTAATCGTGGGCCGATTACTTCACTTGCATCAGTGAAGTAAGTACACTCTTATGGCTGACCGCCCGCCTGCCTAACCTCCACCTTCCTTTTACATATTTTTCCATGATTTTTCTGGGTAAATTTGAAGGCTTGTTAGATTACCACATTAAATTTTAATTAAAAAATCAAAATTATTTATTCTTTGATTTAGTTTTGTGATCTATCTCGTTTTTGAGATTATTTTTCCGAATTAATTATATTCAATTTTAAGTATAATTAATCTAAAAAACAATTTCAAAACTTATTTATTATAAATCATATCATTTATTCAATAAATATTCAATTTTATAACTAACATTAAAAAATTATTTTTAAAATATATAATTAAATTTACACACTTCAAAAAAAATTATAATTAACTATTTAAAAATAAAAAATTTTAAAAAATAAATATAACTAAATAATTTTTAAATTATAAAAAAATAGTTAAAACTTTAAACTTAAATTAAATATTATAAATTTATTTTAAATGAATTATATCATTTAATTTAATTGACATTTTTAAATTAACTAATATTATTCATCCTCAAAACATATTCTAATATAATATTTATCTTTCTCACTAAATTAAAAAATCATAAAGCATATATAAACACGTACTTCGTTTATCTTACTCTTTATTAATGCCTTGCCGTCTACGGCATGGGACTATTTTTAATGGAGACGTTTTTTTTCATGACTTTCACTCTCAGATTTTATTTGGCTTTATATGGAGGTGAAAAACAAAATGTCATTTCAAAACTTGGGAAACGTATCAGATAATTAACCTCAACTGAATTAATGTTATGTTAGTAAACATTTTATGTTAAAACAAATGTTTTTTTTATTTTATAAAAAAAATTAAACATATATATTTTTATTTGTGGAGACACCATATAGCAAGCATGCAAGGATTTGTTAAATCTTTAAGTACAACAACACTATAAACTATAAATGAGCTTTTTGGTTGTTTAATTTTTCTCTACTCTTCACCCCTTCTTACCTTTTTTATTCTCCTCTCAACCAATCAATTTGTGTATAGTCAACGCAGGTTGGTTTTTGGGAAGTACATAGTTGTGTTCAAGTGAAGTACATAGTTGTGATTCAAGTGAAGTACATAGTTGCAATTCAGCAATCAGTGAAGTACAAAGTTGCAAGTCAGTGGTTGGTTTCTTATGCTTGTCATTTAACTTTGTAGAAAGTATTTACAGTGGCAAGTCATTTATGTATGTTGTGTTGGGTGTAGCAAGGGCGTCACAAGGGAGGCGAGGTGTGCTCATAGGGAGGGTGAAATCTCGTTAATTAAGCGGTTTGTAGAGGTGTAGAAGGCCCCTTACACGAAGCTACCCCTGAAAAAAAATTCCAATAATTTTTGCATTCATTTTAGGTGGTTTTTGACACGCACCAATAGGGATGTTAATAGAAGATTAGACCAAGTTGGATCGAAAGGAAAATAGAACAATACAATTGTGTCTCTCAGATTGTAACAACCCAAAATAAACACGTAATTAATTAGATTAATCAAGTAATTTATAATCAACATGCAATTATCCACTAATTAACATCAAAGTTCAAAACTATGAGTAGAGACACTTACCTGTGATTTCAGTTGAAGTCTACCAATTGCAACAAGGTTTTGGGGACGACTCTCCACCCAACCGTAGGCTCAGTTGCACAAAATCTTGCTACAACTGGCCACCCCCAAGCCCTCAATCAACGTACCACTGCCACGGAATCCTTTGTTTTACACACTATTGTCCCAAGAGAGTGGATGGTGGAATCATGAAATGATGGAATGCCTCTCATCTTCCTCCCCATCTATTAAATAGAGCAAACATTGGAAGGGGAACCACATGCACACACTTCATGTGTCAACATGCAACTTTACTGTTTTTTTTGTTTTATTTCTTATTTATATTTATTTAGAGCATGTAATTAAATTATTTTATTATTATTCATTATTTATTTACTATTTACTATTTTTTTATTTATTGTTATTATTTATTATTTTATTACTTATTATTTTAGTAATTAATTATATTATTAAGGGACATTACATACTTCCCCAAAATTCGTCCCGAAATTAATTTAATTTTTATTATTTTGTTATTTATTATTTATTATTAAAGGGCATTACATTTATTTTGTTATTTATTACTTCAAGTAATAGTCCCGACACCCTTTGTTGAACTAGTATAACCAGGCATCGAAAGTTTCACAACACCTGTGAAATCTCAAGGAATCTCTATCCTTTTTCTCACTTTCGGAATCAGGCATAAACCCCCTCGGTCTATATCCTAGTCCATGGCACTGCAGTTATAGTGGGTTTGTTTCATTAACCAAGCCTATTGGATGCATAAATGGTGAGCACTAATTCATTCACATAGGATCATCATCCAGTACCCATCTTATCACAAGGATGAGGCATTTGTAGAACAGAGAATTTAAACAATCCGTTAACTGATTTAATGTTATTTTAATCTTTAAAAGCAAAAACTGCAACAAATGATTTCTAGGGTAGTCCGTCTCTAGGGTACTAATGCATAATGGTGCAGGTCACAGCGAACTAATGCATAATAGGTACATCTCAGACCTATCTTCTAAGCCACAGGAAGTTCATTCTTTGCAGTGTAGCCCATCTAGATATATCTTTTGAAGCACTGCCAAAAAATAAAGAAACATATATTTGATATTTCTATTTAAGCAAGAATGGAAAAGAAGCCCTCATATAAATCTTACCATTTCATTAAACCGGATAGAAATTACACTACTTCATACAATGCAGATAGCTTTAACTGCTGATAGTGAAAAGAAAATTTCTTAAAAAAAAAAATTAATAAAATAAAAAGTCTACAAAAGTTTATTTTATCAAAACCTTCATAAACAAAAATGTCTATCAAATTTATAGAACTATGCCCTGTGACAAAAAAAAATAAAAATTATAGATTGAAGCATTTACAGGTTTCGAATGACAAAGATAAATCTTTCATACACCATGGGGAATGACAAAGTCTGAACCCTATCTCATACACATAATATTGTAATAAATTTGATATGACAGTCATATAGCTTTGTATTATTCTTGAGTTTTTTTATTTATTTTTAAATAGTAAATGGTTCATATATAAACCTAGATGTGGAAAAGGTTTGGCACTTTAATCTCCTATATAGATGTGTCTTTTAAATTTGTTCATTGACTGGACTGCTTGATATTTCTCAAAGGAACGAAGCAATAAATTGATGCATTACATAAATCATTAGTGGACAAGAATATAGAAATCCAAAAGGTCCAACAGAGTTGAACTTGGCTCTAATACCATATGTAACAATCCAAAATAAACATGTAATTAATTAGATTAATCAAGTAATTTATAATCAAAATGCAATTATCCACTAATTAACATCAAAGTTCAAAACTATGAGTAGAGACACTTACCTGTGATTTCAGTTGAAGCCTGCCAATTGCAACAAGGTTTTGGGGACAACTCTCCACCCAACCGTAGGCTCAGTTGCACAAAATCTTGCTACAACTGGCCACCCCGAAGCCCTCAATCAACGTACCACTGCCAGGGAATCATTTGTCTTACACACTATTCTCCCAAGAAAATGGATGGTGGAATCATGGAATGATGGAATGTCTCTCATCTTCCTCCCAATCCATTAAATAGAGCAAACATTGGAAGGGGAACCACATGCACACACTCCATGTGTCAATATGCAACTTCACTGCTTTCTTGTTTTATTATTTTGTTTTAACTTTTTGATAGCTTTACTGATTTTCACTGCTTTCTTGTTTTATTATTTTGTTTTAACTTTTTGATAGCTTTACTGATTTTCACTGCTTTCTTGTTTTATTTCTTATTTATATTTATTCAAAGCAT
>APFE030259725.1:1659-12450 GCA_000404065.3 Pinus taeda
ATTGGATGCTTCGGCATGTATAAATATGTATTGTAACATTGAAAGGAATATAATGAAAAATCAAGCTGGTAGTCTCGGTTTTGGGATCCAGGGGAAATATCTATGCATATGCGTTTTTATGTGTTATGCTCTCACATTGTTTGTTTTTCTGTGATTTAGAATTTGTATGCAGATAATTTCTGTATGGGGTTAAAACCTACAATGAAAGCATCAGTTGTGGCTAGCCAAGGTCTTCCTAAGATAAGCAGGTGCCCTCCTAGATTACTCTTGGGAGTCAAAATCATGAAATCTACTAGATATTCCCAAGAATCTAAGGAGACTGAAATATCGTCTAATACACCATCGGGTTTGATTATTGATCTGTCTGCAAGCTGCAGTAAAGTAGGTGTAAAAAGAAGATTAGGAAATTTAAGCTGTTCCATAGTCTGTCTACTCATAATATTGATAGCGGCCCCTAAGTCAATCAATGTGTTTGGAATTTCTATACCATTTATATGTGCCTTGACAATTGGACTACCTGGATCTACATACTTCTGCATGGTAATTTTTCCCATCATGATATCTACAATTTTTACTACGAGGTGGATTTTTCTTGTATCTCTTGGTTTCCTTCCTGGTCTTTTGAGACTCAACTCCTTTATTGTTTTTGCTAGAATAGGAATTTGTCTAATGGCTTGTAGCAAGGGAATCTTGATACAAACATTCTTTAATTCATCTAGAAAATCATAGTTAGGCAACAAGATTTGATTTTCCACCCCTTTATCAATTTGTAATCTTTCAGGGAAAGGAGGTGTGGATGAAGATGCTGGTTGCTCAATTATAGGAGTTGTGGGGGTTGACTTTTCTTTCTCTTTTTGGATGTTTGAGTTTTGAAGAGATGCTTCCTTAGAACCCTTATTGACTTTAAGAGAGTCCTCCTTAGAGGTATCTTGCTCTTGAACATCTATAGAAGGTTTTTCTAAAACTCTACCAGACCTGAGTTGTACATCATTGAGAGGAACAATCATATAGGTAGGAAATTGTTGTCCTTCTATCATGTAAGTATTTTAAGGATATTTATTGTTAGGATTTGGTAATGGCTGAGAGGGCAGTTGATTTGTATTTTGTTGAAATGGAAGCATGAGTTGAGGATTCGGATTTTGTTGAGAAGGTTGTTGTTGTGGAAATGGCAATGAAAGTTGTGGATTTTGATTTGGAAGCTGGGGAGTTTGTTGATTTTGAAAAGATGGAGGAAATTGATAAAATTGAAAAAATCTCCCATAAGGATTTTGCATCCCTTGTGCCCATGATTGATATGGATTTTGAGGTTGGGGCCAAGGTTTTTGCCAAGGATTCCAATTTGGCGGGGTTTGAAAATTCATAGGGTTGTTAAACCCTTGATTTTGTTGCCCTTGCCAAGGTCTTCTTGCAACAAAATAGAGAGATTCTACTGAATTTGGATCTTCTTGAAAGATGGCTTTGAGCCCAGGAATTGAAGGACAATCCTTGGTCTCATGATTCTCTGAGTAAATCATACATGTTTCTACAACTTTTACATCCAAGGGACAATCCCTTAGAGCATGTTTCTTCCTACATTTCAGACAAAAGATGGCTAGAGCATCGGTTTTTGCTTTCTGCTTGTTTTGAATCTTAAGGGCGTCTAGTTGTTCACTAAGGCTCCCGAAGATATCAGTTTTGAATTCATCAAGCATATTTCGAATTTCTGCCCTACTTACTGATCCAGTTGCATATTTGTTTTCCTTGATAAGAGAAGGATCTCTAGGTCCTTTTCCTATTTTAGATTTTCCTCTCGAGAGATGGACACATAGTTATGCTATGTCATGAACCGGAAGTTGAGAAATGTTTCCCTTCCCCATCATGTCTAAAATATCTATCCATTCATCTCTGACAGCTTTCAATAAAAGGGCTTTCAAAGTTTCCTCATCTAAGTTACTCATCTTTTCTCTTTTTAAGTTGTATTGAAATCTTTCAAGTAAATCCTCCAAGTTTTCATCCTCTTTTTGTACGATTTTGAATACCTCATCCTTGTGATTGGTGGGCATACAATAGTCTATGTATCTATCCAAAAATGTTTGTTTCATATCATTCCAAGTCCTAATAGATTGGGTGACTAATCCCATGAACCATTTCAAAGCGGTTTCCTTTAATGTTGAAGGAAACAATTTGAGTTTTTGAGAGTCTTCCATATAGTCATAGGTTCGGCACACGACTTCAAACTCAAACAGAAATGTTTCAGGATCCTCACCTCGAAATCCATAAAAGTTGGGGAGGACAGATGGTGAGATGTTTTTCATCGTTGTGTGAGTTTCCTCATCAACTATAGGGAATACAAATGAGTTATCTCCTTCCCTATTTCTCCCATTATTACCTCCACCTCCACCATTGTTGCCTCCATTATTTCCTCCTCCTCTACCTCTACCCCCAAATCCATCTACTACTTCCTCCATCATGATAGTTTCCTCATAGTCTTCTGGTTCTTCTATCAAGGGTGGATGAGAGAAAGATTCTTCTTTTTCTTCTTCAGGTGATTCTACTTCTTTTATTACAATTTGCTCCCCTGTAGAAGTGAAGAAAGGGTCTTCTCCTAGATGATATTTGGTAGCTAGTGTAGGAGAATCCTCTAATTCAGCTGCTGCACCTTGAATTCTAGGAATCTTAAGGCTAGGAGTAGATGATGGTGAATCTTGTCTATGCCTTGAAGAAGCTGGAGTTGTGAAAATCGTACTCTTGGCTCTAGCTATAAACCTTCCCATAGAATCTCTTGCTCTATGCATGTCATTTTTTATTTTTTAAGTTGGGCTAATAATTCTCTTTCTGATCTTCCAGATCACACTAGGTGCAAGAAGAGAGCATACTTAAGAAATTATTGAACCAATAACTCTCTTTTCTGATCCTCCAGATCACACTAGGTGCAAGAGGAGAGCATACTTCAAGAAGTTATCAATTTTTCCCTTTATTGTTTTTTTTTTTGTTTTAAGAAATTGGCTACCTAGTTACACTTCCCCGGCAACGGTGCCAAAATGTTTGGTCAATTTAGTGTGTCCTAAATTGCTACATTAATTTTGTCAATCCGGGATTTGTATGCTGACAGGTGCACTATATGTGCAAGATAACCTATTTCTTACTTTTGTCGTTTTTGTTTGTTATTTTTTTTTTTGGGGGTTTTATCTTGGTTTATGAAATTCCAATTCCTAAGTTTCTAGAAGGCAAGTATGGTTATAAGTTTTAAGGCAGTTATGTCCTTTGTAAAGATTCCCAATTCTTAACACTTCAGAAAATAGACTATAGTGAAAAATAACACTTGAATAAAAAATTGAAAGGATGCTGCTAATTAAAACAAGTAATTCAGGAACTACTGATTGTGAAACTATCATCTCTGCTGCTGTCTAAATTTAGAAAACTAACTTATCCTACTGCACTCAAGGAAATCAAAGATTGCAAAGAAAGTAAAACTAGAATCAAATTACATCATCCACATTTTAGTCCCTCGCTGATAGTCTCGCTATGGCTTTTAGAGGTAACTGTCAATGGAATGAGCAAACCAATTATCTAATTGTAGAAAAGTAAATTAAAATTAAATCACAACACCCATATTTCAATCCCTCGCCAGTAGTCTCGCTATGGATTTCGGAGGTAACTATCAATGAAATGAGCAATTCAATTATCTAATTGCAGAAAAGGAAACTAAAATAAATTCACAACATTCATATTTCAATCCCTCGCCAGTAGTCTTGCTATGGCTTTCGAAGGTAACTGTCAATGAAATGATAAAGTTGATTTTTAACTAATCAAAGAAAATTGAACAAAACTAAACTTCAACAAAACAGAACTGGAATTAAAAGAAACTAGGAAAATAAAATCAGCAGAGGATCAATTCCATATCACTAGTCATTACAAAATTTACATGCAAATGCCCGGGCTACCTACTCTATCTTGAAACCTGCACACACTTATCAACGTTAAACAAAACTTATAAACTCATGAGCAAAAGTGACATGTTAGAAATATATACACGAATGAATAACCATAAAACAATGCATGAGGACTATAGAGCACCGAAGAAAATGAAACCTCGGTATGCAACGGCTCTCTGCAACCTCGGCTAATGGGTTATCAACTCAAAATCACGTTCACGCAAATATGGAAAACATAGTCTTCATATATATATATCTCAAAAAAGAGTTACAGCAATAAGCCAGTGTCATGGCGCAGTGGTTCTTAACAACAAAAATTACATTTCGAAAGCTAGCTATTATGCGTATTAGAACACGTTATTTATAACAGAGGCTTCATAACTGTCTTTCTGGAAAAACTGCATGAACAAAGGACATGTGAAGAACCACGTCCATGGATTTAGCAGTATGGTCATTGGGATTACGCAATCTTATTGAAATCGGCTGTTGGATCCACATCGTGGTTAGCCTACAGATGTCAGCGTGCCTCCAAAGATCTAGAAACGGTTACAAAAATATTCACGTGGTTGAAAATTGAGTCCTCTTGCTGTAGGACTCTCCCATTTGACCACCGCTTGACCACCTTTGACCACATTCTTCTTTGACGAATCCAGCTGGACCAATGGGACCTGACCCATGTCCATGACATTTCCAACGTGCCCATGTGACTCGATTTGCCTGATGACACCTGCAATGTAGACTTTAACAAAAACAACTGCGGAAATTTGAACCAGCTGCAGAAAGTTGACAAGATTCCGCAACTCATAAGAAAAAATCTAGTTCAAACAGCGACACAAAGACATAGTCAAGAAACCACTTTAAATGCTCTTTTATAACTAATATGCAATGATATTGATGGCTTAGGAGGCTCAGGTGAATGGAAAGAAGCTAGAAAAATGTGTAGGAAAGATGCAAGTTTGGGGCTCAACACCTTGCCACAAGAATCCTACAAAATGCTGCAAACCCTGGTCTATTTCCTTGCCAAACTGCAGAGATGATGTACAATAGTGCTCAAAGTATTCACAAGACTCCAACCTTTACAAATGACCGAAAAAACACATGATACAGACCTCCAAACCACCTATGCTATCCATCAGAGGTCGAATCCATGAGAAGAGGGGTGGTTTCAACCATGTCTAAACTACGAACACAAAAATAGGCAGTGGAATAACTTGCCTCTGAAACCTAGGAAACTGATTCATTCAACTCTAAACCACCTACAACTGATGTATCTACCTTATCAAGTCAATTTTCATCATTTTTACATCATAGTACATCAATTTACGTCATGTCACATCATTAATTTTACCATAAGATAGAAAAATTCAAACTATCAGAAAACTAGGCGAAAAACAGAGTTTTTGAGCAAAATTGACACTTTTTCATCCTGTGTGTAGCACCATTTTTTTTGTGCGTAGCACTTTCCAAGCTAATTTTGGAGGCCTTACCCTTCACCAAATTTTCTCCAAGATGTCTTGTTGGAAAGGTCTATCTATCTACTTTCTAGGACAAGTGAAATTTTTGAATTTGTTGTCCATTTTCCCCTCCAAAATTGCAATTGCCCAAAACTGCTTCCTGTGTGGCCAAAAAGTGGCAGAAAGGGCATTTTTGAGGTTTGTTTTGGCCATTTGGAAGGCTCAAAACTTGTCAAAATTTCCTAGTAATTTATGAGGATGCATAAATTTTCATAAGGAATCGAAAAATTCCAAGTTTTCTTCAAATGGAGGTCCCTATCAAAAGCGAGCACTGGTGGCACTACGCACCTGCCACGAAAACCTGTTTTTCCTTGAAAAATTCAAAAATGTAAAAAATTTCACCAAATTTCTTGAAATTTGACTTGAGTGATCTATGTCAGGTGCTATGCTGGGCCAATGAAGCTTCATCCAAGATTTTGAGCTTATCTTGCTCTTTCTTGCTCCTCAAAGTTCTCCTTAACTTCGCTTTTAGGCTTCTTATTCTTGTTTTACAAATTTTGTTCCGGGCCAAATAGTGATAAGCCATGTGGTGCAACATCTTTTTCTCCTTATTGGCCTTGTCCAAAAATTTCTCAAGGTGGATATTGACTCTTTCCAACCATGATTCTCGGTCGGCCTTTATTTCTTGCTCTAGTGAAGTTAGCTTGATTTTCCTCTTCTTTGCCAATTGCTGGTTCTCCCTTATGTTTTGCAGCTCCATGATTGCTTTCTTGTCCTCTAGTTGCTTGTTCCGTTTCTCAAGTCAATTAATAATCCATTTATCCCTCTCAATGTTAAGTGATAGGCCTTTGATCTCATCTTCCTACTCTTTGATGATCTCATCCTTGAGTGAGCCCAAGTCAGTGTCCTCTTCCTCAATTAAAATGAAATCTCTGTCTTGGCCTTCAGAAGGCCCTTCATCATGCAATGGTTTCTTTCCTCTATCCTATACCTACTCTATTGAAGAAGAAGGAAAATCCCCTTTCACCCCCGGTGAAGATAGAATTTTCCTATTGTCTAGTGAAGGAAACGAGACCCCTTCCACCTCAAGTGGAGATAATACTCGTTTGGTAGCTGCAAATAATCTCCTTGTGCCCTTTTCACAAGTAAAAAATACTGGCACTCTTGTAGCTTGAGTCTCATGAACCTTTGGTTGATTTCAAGGCCCTCCTTCCTCTTGAAACACTGATGGGGTCACTTGAGGGCTTTTGAAAACCTCATGTGAAATGAAGGTATCCCAAGAAATATTCAGCAAGCTCAGTTGATGCAAAACAACAATTTTGATCAATGAAAAATGATAAATGCTATTGAACTATTGAGGAAGAGGTTTCCTTTGCATCAATGTAGCCATCTTCTCAATATTTCTGCATATGAAATAGGGCAGGTTAATCATCCTCACTCTAGTAAAGTGCATCAGCAATCTAACATGGTAAGAGTACAAGTGAGAAAACATCCCTTCACAGGTAAAATATTTGATAATGAACTTCATGAGCAGAGCATAAGTGTCCTATAGGTATCTATAATGAAAGGCCCTACTGATTTGCTTTTGATAACTAGCCTTGACATAAGGCTCATAATACTCTTTGCCCACAAGCTGTCATTTCTTCCACTGTTCACCCACATTTGGAATACCTGTTGCTGTAGCTATGGTTTTAGGTGTCAAAGTGAAGGAAACACCTGCTATGCTCACTTGGCCATTGTGAAGATGGACAAATAGTCTGACAAGTTCATGGTGGTATTTAACCCTCTCCACCATCTCACAAAATGGGCAGCAAGACTGATGTTTAAAACATGTTACTACAAGAGGACAAGCTAGTAACTCTGTGAGTGTGGTGGGATCCTCCCAGATGTTTTTTCCTCCCTTATGTGGTTTTCCTGGTGCATGAATCTCTTGAGAGGAATCACTCACAGTCTCCTCATCCCTTTCATAAGCTGAATCTGTTTCCATATTTGCCAGTGTATGGTGTAAAATGATGAGTATGAAGAGATTTTATCAAGAATAGGTGACTATTGTTTTCTCCTTTGGGATTTGATGAGTGGATTGAAAATATAAGTGGAAAGGAAGGTTTTGATGCTGGTTGTAGGGTTACTAGGGAGTAATAGGGTTTTGGGAACGAAGATTAGGGTTTGGGGATAGAGGGTAGGATGAGTTGTCAATGAGAGAGGGAAAGGGGATGAAAATTAGGGAAATGTAATGGAGAGGGATGGGATATGGAAAAATTGTGCAAGGGATTATAAACAGTAAGAAGACAAAAACCCTACAAAACCCTAGACAGTTTTGCAAGACAACTGTGCAACAATTTAGGGTTTGAATTTTCACCTTTCAAAACACCATCAAGGATGACTAAATCTCTTTTTATGGCAAATGGGAGGGTTTACTTGAAGGGATGGTATTTGCAAAATTTGGAGCTTTAGAAAGTCGATTGAATGAGTTTTGAACTTGGTTCATTAGTGCGCCACACCAATGCCCAAGTAAGTAGCGCCTGGTAGGTGCACCACACCCATTAGAAATCCTTTGTAAATCGCGTGCCCAGTGCGCTGTGCCTGGCAGGTGCATCGCGCCAAGGAAAAAAGTTGAAATTTGCTGCGATTTGTCCTTTCTCTCCTCAAACACGATTTTTCTCCTTGTTCTTTCTTTTCTTTGCATAAAATGATGTCTTCTACACAAATGATCTCTTTATATACAAGTGACTTTAATTTTTCATTTAGAAAATCCACTTTCTAAAGTTTTCTTTTCACTTTGCTTTATTAAAAACTTTGTTTTGCAGTTTGGCTCTCTTTTTTGTCATTTGATGGAATCATGCTTGGATTTTCTTGTCTCTTTTGCAGGAGTTGGAGTGCTGGAGTTTCTCAAGGTGACCAAGGGCTGTAGATGATGCTTTATTGCATATGAAACATTAAAATTATATAAATTTGTACATGAAAATAGAAAAACTCTGTTTTCACCTCAAAACAGAGTTTTGAGGTTAAAAACCCTTTATGGAGCAAATCATGAGTAAAATTTGTGATTTTATGAACTTATTAAACATCTTCATGTGATTTCTAGCTTGTTATTGAGCTTTTGAAAACCATTGTAGAAAACCCTAAACCTAATGAGACTTGAAAAACCTAAAAAAAATGGCTCTTGCAAATGTAAATGACAAAAATTACTGTAAATGACCTGAACTTGTGAAAATAGACTAGCAGGTAAAGACCATGAGGGAAATTTGATAATGAACCACTTCCATCAGTTGATCCATGACCTAATGGAATGTAACTGATCAGATGAGACACCTAAAATGCATGCAAAAAGAGAATTTGATCACTAATGGAGGGATGAAGATACCGACACTAACACACACCACAAAGATGTAAAGATTAAAGATTATGGGTAAATGGTATCATGATGATTGTAATAGATTTTAGCTAGATATGTTGTATTTAAATGATATTTCTCTGTAATATTTTATGACAATGGTTAAGGGATGAACTCCCTTATAAGCCATTGAGTGAGGGGTGGACACCCTCACAAGCGTTTAATAATAAAATTAAATATTTGTTGATTTTCATCCTACGAGGTTTCGAGGGTATATCAATGTCTAATAATGTGGTTTCCTATTGTACTACTTTTATGATGTGGATTCCTTGCATGAGTTGATGTTTACAATACCAAGTATGTGATTAACTAATCAAGTTAAAAGAACTATGAAAATGAGGCAAGGTTACATCAGAAAGTTTATGTTAATATACTACAATGATGGTTGTTAATGGTTATGAAAATACTATTCCTTTACTAAAGTTAATCTATGTAATGATGAACATTCTATCTAATGGTTAATGTTGAATATGGAATATGAATTTGGATAGTTACCTATGGGTAAATTGTATACTTTTCTTCTAACTCCATGCATTTTCATGTGAGGTTACCGGGGCATGTTACATGTGGTATCAGAGCTTAAGGTTGCAATACTAGTTCCTTTTGGGAATTGGTAAGTGGAAAAGAGATTGAGGTATGATACTAGTGGGAATCAACTCAGGTATGAATCTAACAATCTACATATTGATATATGCAGTATACTACTTTTGATATGAGATGAGTTATTCATGTTTATAATCACATTGAAGAGTGGTAAGTAATAAAGGATGCTGCAAACCTATGTTCATTACATTCGAATCCTGATGAGGATAAAAGAAAATAAAACCTCTATTACACATATTAGCAATCTTTGACACTCACAAAGGAAAGTGACAATCAACTACGAACTTTTGCAAATATGAAAATATTAATGATACAATTAATGAACATGACTAAAGTTACAATTCCTTACTTATATTGAGTGAATGCATGAATGTAAAATATGGGAAATGTTCTTGAAGAGGACGATAGAGTGTTTTAAAATAACATTGGAAGAACCCCTTTAGATATTAAAAATGAACAATGAGTCAAGTAGTGAGACTTGAATGTAATAACTAGTTTCTGATTGAGTCTTGTCGTGAATGCATTAAGATGGTTGGTAGAATTGATTAGTTAGTGTTTTTTGACTAACTATTACAACTTATATTCTTGAATTGGTTTTTGTTAAAGCTTATTGCAAGTTGTAAACAAGTGATTATGGTAGTTACTTCATGTGTTGGTTCGTTGGTAATAACACATTATGGGAAATAGTAAATGTTTGGATTGTTACCTTAACTATTATGGACATTTACACATTAATGAATATTTTCATATATTTTTATGCATGAAACTAAATGGATTGCGAAAATGAATACTTGTTTAAACAATGCATATTTGTGACTAATGTTGCTGATGGGATTACGCATGAGTAGCTTAATGGAAACATGAAAACCTGCGAAGGTAAAACATTGCAATGTGAATTTCAATTGTAAACAAGAAAGTATAATGTTATGATATGCATGATTGTGTTATTTGGAAAAATAAGAATGTATACCACATTTATGTTAGTTATGTTTCCTGTCAATCTAGGTATTGTGGTTTCTTGTCAATCTAGGTATTGTGGACCCATATTGTATGGATGCATGATGTACATAAATGTTTCCTTTGTTTTAATAATAATGTGCATATGGTATGTTATGTAAATAGATGTGGGAAAGTGTTATGAAACCAGCTCAAGAAAAGATAGAAAAGATAGATCAACGCCTTAGAATTTAGCCTCTTCGAGGGGGCAACCTCCTTTACATTACATAAATGAACAAATTCTTAGATGATACAAATGACAAAACCTCCTTTCTATATATAGGAGTCTAAGGAGTCACAATATAACCCAGCCGACCTAACAATAATAATATAAAGCCACAGAAATAACAATAAGGGATTCTATGGGGCACAGTAATAACAATATGGGGACAATAGGGGCACAACAATAATAATAAGGGATACAACTACA